>JAVGWX010000014.1:45889535-46134535 GCA_036924085.1 Ariolimax columbianus
TACTGGTAGTGGAAAGTGCTCATTTGCTAAGTTTTGTTCCACCTTTGTTGTTGTAAACATTACAAGATGTTTCTATGGTATTTTAGGTGGTTTGTTTGATATTTTAGCAGTTTGTAAGAAATTTTAGCAGTTTGTAAGAATATTTGGTAGTTTCTAAGGTAACACCAAAAGATGGATAGAAAAAGCCTGAAAGATTGCACCAGCAATGCAAGAGACAGAAATAATGTTGGAGAACCATTGCAGACGATCTTCAATGGGGAGAAGAAACACATTGGAGATTGGACACTCATTGCAGATGATCTTCGATGCGGAGAAGAGACATTAAGAGCATTGGAGATCCATTGCAGATGATCTTTGATGTGTAGAAGAGCCCCTGAGGACATTGGAGACCTTGCAGACGATCTTCTATGTGTAGAAGAGACACTGAAGACATTGGAGACCTATTGCAGTCGATCTTCAATGTGGAGATAGAACTTTTGTTTGTTTTTCTTTGTACAATATTAATTTTTTTTTAATTTGTAAATTACATTTTCAGTTGTCTTAGTTTTTTTTTGGTGAAAAATAATGGTTTTAAAAATGAGAACTTATTTGACAATCCTAAAGTTTCATTGGGCATGACCCATTAAGAACGTTGTGTTGTTCCACTCAGAATTGTTGCAGCCTTCCCTGAGATATGAGCGTGAAAGTTTCTCCATTATAACTCACTCTGTACCAAGTTGGGTTAATTAAAATCCACTGTACCATGTGGGGTTAATTAATATCCACTGCACCATGTGGGGTTAATTAAAATCCACTGTACCATGTGGGGTTAATTAAAATCCACTGTACCATGGGAAGGTTAATTAATATCCACTGCACCATGTGGGGTTAATTATTATCCACTGTACCAAGTGGGGTTAATTAGTATCCACTGTGACATCTTTGGTTAATTAAAATCCACTGTACCATGTGGGATTAATTAATATCCAGTGTACCATGGGGGGTTAATTAATATCCACTGCACCATGTGGGGGTTAATTAATATCCACTGTGACATCTTTGGTAAAATCCACTGTACCATGTGGGGTTAATTAATATCCACTGCACCATGTGGGGTTAATTAATATCCACTGCACCAAGTGGGGTTAATTAATATCCACTGACATCTTTGGTTAATTAAAATCCACTGTACCATGTGGGGTTACTTAATATCCACTGTGATATCCTTGGTTAATTAAAATACACTTTACCATGGGGGTTAATTAATATTCACTGCACCATGTGGTGTTAATAAATATCCACTCCACCATGTGGGGTTAATTAATATCCACTGCCATCTTTGGTTAATTAATTAATATCCACTGTACCATGTGGGGTTAATTAATATCCATTGTTCCATGTGGTTAATTAATATCCACTGCTCCATGACGAGTTAATTAATATATATGGTGCGTGTTTGGTTAATTAAAATCTATTGTTCCATGTTTGGTTAATTAATATCCACTGTTTCATGTACGGTTAATTAATATCCATTGTTTTTGGCTCTTATTTGATACGTAAACGTGTCAATGAACAAATTGATCTGCTTTTAATTGATAAGTAGCATGTGACCAAATGCTTTGAATACATGACTTTCGACCAACAGGGTGTTTGTTCAAAACCCTGGTAACACATACGTTTTTTGTTTCTGTCTCGAAGGAGTGTGAGGATTGATAAAAACCTAGCCTATACACTGCATAGAAGCTGCTGGAGTAAGTGGCCTTTATTCCACAGCTATATCAATCCTCCTGGTGGAGCCCAGAAAATGGGAATAAACACTACAATTTCAGTGTTGTTTTTGTTGGGGGGGGGGGTTATTTTGATGTGTTTTTGGTCTGTATCAGCTGATTGGGTTACCTGGAAGTGTCAGTTGTTAACTGGTTGGGTTAGCTGGAAGTGTCAGTTGTTAAATGGCTGGGTAAGCTGGAAGTGTCAGTTGTTAAATGGCTGGGTTAACTGGAAGTATCAGTTGTTAACTGGTTGGGTTAGCTGGAAGTGTCAGTTGTTAAATGGCTGGGTTAGCTGGAAGTGTCAGTTGTTAACTGGTTGGGTTAACTGGAAGTTTCAGTTGTTAACTGGTTGGGTTAGCTGGAAGTGTCAGTTGTTAAATGGCTGGGTAAGCTGGAAGTGTCAGTTGTTAACTGGTTGGGTTAACTGGAAGTTTCAGTTGTTAACTGGTTGGGTTAGCTGGAAGTGTCAGTTGTTAACTGGTTGGGTTAGCTGGAAGTATCAGTTGTTAACTGGTTGGGTTAGCTGGAAGTGTCAGGGTGGGTATGTAATAGAACCCAGCCTGCGCACTGCATTGTAACTACAAAGGCAAGTAGCTTTTATTCCTCTGCCTCATAAGAATAGGAATAAACATTGCAATGGTTGTATTTTAGGTAATTCTTAGATCAATTCGTGACTTTCTTCTTCTTCATCTTCGGTGTTCGTTATGAAAGGGATGTTGTGTTATAGTTTACAGCATACTTGTGATATCCGCGCCTTTTGGCCCGACTCATTCGTATTTTGCAGAAATTTTTGTGGGTAGGTCAGGTTTGTCTCCTCTCTGTGATCCCTATTCTTTTAGCGATAATACACTCCTGCAGCCTGTTTCCAGGACCACCGCTTGGAGGCAGAATAGGGTCTTGGTCATCTATGGGTTCGCTGGCTGCTGTCAGCTTCTTTACCTTGCGACATCTTCGGACCACGTAAAGGTAGCTTTATAGCGAGCTCTAACGTCAAGGATGGAGTGTTAAAACTGTATTGTACCAAATCTCAGCTTTTTTTATTTGTTTTTTTTGGTGGTTAGTTGCCTTCAACACTCCACTTATCTTTTCTAAAATAAAGTATGTCCCCTCCATGAGAGGAGCGGAATGACAGTGTGGTCATCCCCCAACCCAAGTTACAGGATAAGCTGTATGGGGAATAGAGAAGGCTGAGAATGATCACCAGGTTTATGAGGAAAATAGATGCAATTATATTAGAGCGAATGACAAAAAAGAAGAGAAAGCTATATGGTGACGGGTAAAGTCGGAGATGAAATGCCAAGGAAAATTTCTCATAGAGCTCACTTCAATGCACCTCAACGCCTCCATTTGTGCTGTCCCATTCATTGTTGAAAGTACCAACGACATAGCACGAACTCCGTAGCTCCTGCAGAGGCTTCAAAATTGTCCCCTGACTACCAGTACCAAAGAAAGAAGAGAGAAAGAAAAAGATAGAACAGATCCAAATGGATACAGGCCCATCAGTCTATTTAGCTGTGTAGGCAAACTGATGGAGCGTATGATAAACACCAGACTGATGTGGCACCTGGAAGAAAAACACATTAATTCCACAGCAAGCAGGATTTAGACAACACAGATCCACTGAGGACCAGATCACTCTCATAGCACAGGAAATAGAGGATGCTTAGCAAGAGAAAAAGCATACAGTAGCGGTTTGGATGGATCTAGAGAAGGCATTTGACAAGGTGTGGAAAGAGGGACTTAAAGTCAAGCTATGAAGAAGTGAAGTATCTGGAAAAATCTACAGAGGGATCAGCCACTACCTCAAAAACAGAACAGCCAGAGTTCAAGTACAAGGGCAGATGAGCAAAAAGGTGACACTGGAGCAAGGAGTACCCCAAGGGGGGGTACTGTCACCCACACTTTTCCTGGTGTGTATAAACAACATCACAGAGAATATACCAAGAAAAGTCCACAGCTCCATGTTTGCAGACTATCTGGCTAGGTGGACCTCTGAAAAAAAGCGAACTCATGGCTGGTCAAAATAAACGAGGAAAAAACAACATGTACGATATTCTCGCTTTCAAATAAACCACAGAACACCATAATAAGTCTTAACGGCAAATATCTGCGGCCAAACGACAACCCAAACTACTTGGGAGTCACATTTGTAGTTACAGCACTAAAAAGCCAGAAAAATACTAAACTTAAGGATTTAAGAGCAGTACCATGCCAGCAGTCCGCACCAAAAAGAGTAGTGGTACAGTGGGTTCCATCCAGAGGCAGACAGACTGGCAAAAGAAGGTGTGACCTACGAAGAGTCCAAAAGGCTTATTAGGGCCAGATACATGGCCAAATGGGAAACAGAACATACTGGCTACACAAAAAAGGATGCCTATTACCAGTTGAACAGAAGAGAGCAGGTCGTGGTCTTCAGACTCCGCACAGGCCACAACAGACTGAGGTACCACCTATTCAATAAACTGAAGATAGGTGGCACTGACGAATGCACTTGTGGTACAGGGAAAATGACCGCTGAACATCTGCTGCAAAACTGCCCAATATACGAGGACCAGAGAAAGCACATGTGGCCATCACCAGTGGCAACACTAGACAAGCTCTATGGCAGTGTCGACAGCCTCAGGATGACCGCTGCTTTCTTCGAACAAATACAGGTTGACGTCTGACAGCGTACGAAGAAGAAGAAGAAGTCCCCTGACTTTGCAGGTACCCATTTACAGCTGGTTCCACTGAGAGAAGCGGGCATGCAATGATAAACCCCACAACATGCCCTGTCAGTCAAAATGAACACGATGTGATTCAAACCTTCTTCATCTTCTTCGCCATTCGTCCTGAAAAGGACGTTGTAGGGGTGGTTTACATCGAGGCTGCGATTCAGTTCAGAGCTCAGCAAAATTTTAAAAAAACCTCTACAGTTGCTCTTCAGTGGCTAGTCTCATATTGGGGAATCACAGAGAATGAGAGAGCTGATTCCCTGTTCAAAGCAGGTGGCAAGATGGAACAACTTATCCACACAGCGTTAAACAGAGAGGCAAAAACCATAAACCACAGTCAGTTCAACTCAAAATGGAAGGAAGACACGAACATGAGCAATAGACCTGACCCAATACACCAGCACCACAAACACCAACAAGCCACTATCTTTCGCCTAAGAACGGGTCACTGCAGACTATTGGGTCACCTACATCGGCTCAAGATGTCACACACAAGTGACTGCCAATGTGGAACTGGAGTCCAGACCCCTGAACACATCCCGCAGAACAGCCCAATATGCAGAAACCTACGATATCAAACCTGACCAGTGGGAGCCGAGATGACCCGGACCTGGAGAGGACTGTGAACCTCGTCCTAGCGATGATACTACAGATCTAGCATAACCAAAAAGTCTTAACGCAGAAGAAAATAAAAAACAGCGAGGCTGTGATTTCTGCACGTTTTGTCCGGACATGTCCAGTTTCAACTGACTTTGGGCACCGTGTTTGCCTTTCTTTCCACTGCGATTCCTATTTTCTTAGCCAGACTACACTAGTGCAGCCAGTTTCTAGGGTCGAGAGATTTGAACCTGGTACTTTGGGTTTGTAAACAAAGTTCACCATGGAAATTTGTGCGATGATTTGAGAGCGAATGGCGAGAAAGATTAATTCAAAGTCCAGTAACAATTTACAATGACTTATTGCAAATGCTTAGAAAAAGGCTTACTTTAAGTGGTGCCATCTGGGGTTGTGAGGAAGGGGTTCTACATTGGAACGAAAAGGTTAATAAGACTACAGCATGTTGCACACTGTGCTGCAACCACAAGGACAAACAGCATATAATCCCTAGTCCATAAATTCCCATTTTTTCAGACATTTTTTTTTTGTGTTCGCCTTATTTACTATTCCCCAAAGCGGTGTGCGTTGCACTATGTTTTTATTTTGCGCCTGTTGGCCCAGTGCATCTGACTTTGGCATGCATTTTATGTAAGGGTCTGCTTCCTCCTGCATTTTCCTAAGGGTTTGCTTCCCCGGGGTAACGACTAGTGCTGTGATTGGGGAACGAACCCAATCATGCTGTTCCCAACTGCAGATATGAGGTAAACACCCAAATCGTGATATTACATTCGTTTATTTATTGATGTACACTTAATTCAACTTTTTTTATATTCCAAGTTGTAATCTTCTTTGACGTTCATCCTGAAAAAGACGTTGAGTCGTAGTTTACAGCGAGGTTGTCATATTTCGACACATTTTGGGTACCCGGTTTGCCTTCCCACTGCGATCCACATTCTCTCAAGTCAGACAACACTAGTACATCACATTCCCAGGCCACTGCTTGGAGGTAAGATGGGGTCTTGGTCAGCTCTGGTTCGCTGACCCTGATACAAGCAGCCAGATATGTATCCCTCGGTGCCGCCAGCATATTCACTGCTGCATCTTCAGCCCCAAGTTGTTATCTAAAAATGTCTTTAGTCACTTCTCCCTCTTTCGTCACTGCCATCTTCAGAACATCTTTAATGCCACGTGTCTATCTTCTCTTGGATCCGCCTCTGTCTTGTATTCCAGATGCCATACCCTCCTGTGTGGTTTCTGCAGACTATTGTGTTGTTTGATGTGGCGAAAGTATTTTAGAATTGACATCAATGGCGACTGCTCAGAGGAGATCAGAAGGAGATTGACAATGGCAGTGCAAAGGCTACACAACCTGAGGAAACTATGGCAAAATAACACCAAACCAACAAAAGTGAACATTTTGAGAACCTGCAGGGACAGTTACTCAAACCTCAAGGAAGAGAATCGTCTTTCGAGTTGAAATGGTATATAAAGGTATATAATGGAAGAAGTATACAGACATTCAACAAAAGTTGAGCATATAGGAGAGCTTGTTCAAGAATTCCTTAATGAACAGAAAATTGAAATACTTTGGCCACATCAAAAGACACAATGGTAATGGGAGGTATGATGTCGGACAAGAGAAACAGAGGCAGACCAAGTAGACTATGGCACCAGGATGTCAAGGAATGCTTGGGCATGACTCTGGAGCAGGCTGGGGATTTGGCAAGATATCGAGTTTCTTTCAGGTGGGCTGTGATGGGAGCTGTGTTCTACAAAGGACAAGCTACATGATGAATGTAATATTGTTTACTAATTTGTATCTACACCCAGCTCTATTAGCATGTCAGCGTTTTTCTTTTTTTGCAGTTCATGGTATTTTGTGAACTTTTCTGTTTTATTTTAGTTTGAAGGATTCTATTTTCTTCTTTAGTCTTTGTTTGATGGTCCATGTTTTGTATTCGTACCTTGCCACAGGGAAGATACATGTCTTCAGAGTTTTTGTTTCTGTTGTTTTGTTCATTTTCTGTCATTCATTTCTCATTTTGTTTAACATCTGCATTGTCATGGCAAGCTGTGTGGAGATCTCAGCTTTCCTGACATCACGAGCATGCTGATGAAGATGGACCTCGGTCCTCCAGGCGGCTGTGATATGATTGGCTTCATCTGCAAGACGCTCACTACTTCAGGGATCTCGTCGATCCACATCTCATCAGTCAGGCTGCCTTGAAAATAGCCTGTTTCCAGGGAACGCTAAATGGAAGAGAGGCTGTGGTATTGGTCAGTGTATTGTCCCTGACACGACGTCCTGGTCCGTATGTTGTGCCTGACCGGATTAGTGTCTCAGTTCCCCGGGCCTTGGGATAATAATCTCATCATGTAAAAAATTCCAAAAGAAACTACCGCACCTAGAGCAGATGCCGAGACTTCCTAGAGGAAGGCCAAGAGCAGTGGTGGTTCGATAACCTCTTTCATTTAGCTCCCTATGCAGCATAGTGACATAGCTGCAGCTAGGCCCCTTACAGGAAGCTTGTATTCATCACACCACTTATCAGCGCTCTTGTAGTTGTGGCTTATGTAGCAACTAGTTAGACATAACGAGGAGGCTAGCCCAGTTGACACACCTCTTCACTAAATTCTTGGAGGATTAAATCAATGTCCGTCGTTCCTCTCAGGGTATAGGCCATTGACAACCCTCCTGCAGCAAGTTAAATCTTAACATTCCCTTTCTGCCTCTCACCTGGGACCGAAGTTCATTTTCAGTCTCCTCTCCATGTGTTTCTTGGTGTACCTCTCTTTCTCTTCCCCTGTTGATTTCATGTCAGGGCCTGTCTTCCCACATTTGATGTTGCTTTCCATAGCATGTGACCTATCCAACCCCATTTCCTACATTTGATCTGTTGCTCCACTGGTTATTGTTGGCTCCTTTCCCATAGGTCTTCATTCCTCACCATGTCTTGCCAACCTATACCTATTATCCTCTGTAGACGTGTATTGACAAACAGCGGAAGTTTTTTCTGTTGTATCCATGTCGTTCTCCAAGTTTCTGCTCCTTACAGGAGACTTGCTTGACATTGGACTTAAATTGGACAAAATTCAAATTAAAACTCTACCAGAGTTGTTTGTTCCTTTCCCCAGGTGGTTTGTTAAGAGCAGCTATAGATGGTGCCTAACTGGCTGTGGGTCTACTTTGCTCTAGTGTTTGAGTCTATTAATATGGACTCGCATATCGGTAAAACCACCCTCCAAGAAACTGGTTAAATACAGACTCTGTAGAGTCTTTTAAAAAAGTATAAAAGACGTTGAGTTGAGTTAAACAATCTTTACATAGTATTAGTCTTTATTTCTCTGGATTCCCATATATTATTCAGGAACAGTATTTATGTCCTTGTCTTTACATTTGAAGTCCTTACATCCGACTCTGTACCCCTGAAATATCAATGGTGCTGCCCAAATATACGAGGTGTGTTCAAATGAAACTGGACCAAACTGCAACAAGTGAACATACGTACGATGCGCATGATGACGTCACTTCTGGTGGTAACAACACATACTAACCGTGAAGTTTGCAAAATTTCATTATTCTCCAACTCATAGTCCATCAGCAGACCATTGAACACATGGCGGGTGAGATACGGAACCCGTCCAGAGTTGATCAGCGAGTGGTGATTCTGTTTCTAACAGCTGATGGATGTCGACCAGTTGACATTCATCGCAGAAAGCAAGCAGTGACAAAAGTGTGTCGAAGACAACAGTGAAGAACTGGATAACGGTGTTTAAAGGAGGACGTGAGTTAGCGCAACAATATGCGCCTGACCTGGTCTCGGAAGATCTTTCATCAACTTACATCCTTCTTTAAACATCGTTGTCCAGTTCTTAACTGTTGTCTTCGACACACTTTTGTCACCATACACTGCCTGCATTCTGCGATGAATGGCAACTGGTCAACGTCCTTCAGTTGTTAGAAACAAAATCACCGCTCGCTGAACAACTCTGTACGGATCCCGTATCACACCCACCATGTTTTCAACGGTCTGCTCAGGAAACTATGAGTCGGATAATAATTAAATCTTGCAAACTTGACGGTTGGTAGTTGCTGTTTACACCAGAAGTGGCGTTACCATGCGCATTGTACATGTGTTCACTTGGTTCAGTCTGGTCCGGTTTCATTTGAACACGCCTCGTATGAGGGATTCTAGGGTGACTACACGTATATTCTTTATTCCCTGGGTGCCACTCATTTGCCCCATACTCCTCCAGTAATCCTGTTATTCGTGCAGATTTGGATTTGATGCCATGTAGCCAAAAGTTTTTTCTCTCTGGAATCCGGGTCGGATTACCTGCACAGCCAAGCACTTGTGACAATTCTAACCCAGGTTTTACTCACAAAGTGACAGGTTGCAGCTCAAATAGGGACAAGGCCAATGAGCGGAAGATCAGAATATTTTTTGTATTTTTTTATGTCAATTAGAAGTCTGGGCTTAAAGAGGATTGAAGTTACTGAGTTAAATCAAAAATATACGAGGGACAGTCATTACATAACAGCAATTTTATTTTTAAAAATTTTTGCGACGGTGCAAACCAGATATTGTCTGTATCTGATTTTTTCAACTTAGTCCCCGTGCCTGGCAACACACTTTGTTCACCGTCCACTATCTTGTGAAAGCCATCCAGAAAAAAGTATTTTGGTGCGGCCTTTAACCAATTTTGCACTGTCTATTACCTCATTGTTATCTGATTTGAGACCCATCTGCTACACATTTTCCTATAACTGAGGTCATCATGGACAATTTTATGTTGAAATCTACGGCTATTTCATCAATACGGACTCACCTATTCCCACGGACTAGCTGGTTGATCTGCTGTTTCACCGTGTCAGTTGTCAAGCTTTCTGGACTCCTAAGTCGTGGCTCATCTATCGCGTTTTGTCTTCATTTTAAAAATATTTCTACCCAATCATATACTCTCCTCTGACTCAAACAACTGCCTCCATATTAAACATTATTTCCTCTGTAGAATTCAGAAGTTTTCACACCCTATGACCTCAAAAAAACTAATAATGCTACAGTGCAAGCCGAAAGTACGGCGGCCATGATGTACGCTGAATTGCACATGCACATACTGCTCGACCATCATAATCTCTACTTGAAGTATTGCACAAAGAAAAGATAATCTTGGTGGGGAGGGCGATCAACAACATCATCACTGCCCACGAGATAAATGTCACCTTGCAATGGATCCCTGGACATAGTGGGCTACTAGGGAACGAGATGGCCGACAGATTGGCAAAAACAGGAGCCTCGAAACAACAATTGGATAGACCCTGCAGTAACCACACAGTAAAACAATTTATTAAGAATAATACTCTAGAAATCTAGATGAACAGGTGGGCGACCAGAACAACAGGTCGCAGTGTATTTAGCGAAATGTCACAGCCAAAAATTAATGATGACATAAACAAACTACATAGAAGAGAACACAGTTTCATCTTTCAGTTCCGAACAGGTCATACCAGATTCAATAGCCACTTGAACCGCATCAATCCCCAGCACCTGCCCTTGTGCAGACATTGCTCTCATCCTGATGAAACAGTTTGACACCTACTCATTGAGTGCAAGGCGCTTGCGGACACAAGGAAACGATTCCTACAAGCACTGCTGACAATTACCAACACACTGGAGCATTGACACAACTGAAGAGGACCTGTATATATATTAGAATGGCATTGGGCTGCCAAGACCAGACTTGCTATGAGATAACAACAACAAGTATTGCTAAAAAGCCATTTTGTGTCCTGAAATAAGATTTTTCGTTGTACATACTCTGTACCCTCGCATATCATTATTATAGCCCTGCAACAGCATGTTGCTTTACATTGCTATGGGGCCCGCAGGCCTTGAGTTCGGACCCGAGGATAATGTCTTTCTTTTATTGTAAGGTCGTAATTTTGTCAACTTTTTATATTTATTTTTTTTGCGGTGGCTGAAGGGTCATTTTCTCTTGAAGCACAAATCATGTACTTATTTTGGTTAATGGTTAGTATAGTCTGGAGTCGGGTGCTGGAGGTCGCGGGTACAAATCCCGATGGAGACCAGAATTTTTTCATGCGGATCATCCTGTAAATATTTCAGCTGATCTCTGAGTAGTGAGATCAGACATTAGTGTGCAGTGGCGCGCACGTTAAAAATACCTTACCAGTTGGAAATCGAAAAGAGTTGGCTTAGCGGCCGCTGCTCAGGAAAAATTCAAAGTTAAAAATCGACTTATATTATTCTAGGGGTATTCGCCCCACAGAGAATATGTCACAAAAAGGGGACTGTGTGGCTATAACATCAGGTCCTGGTTATGTTGTTAGCTAAGCGGCATAGATGGCGCTTGACAGGCTGCAGATTTAATTTCCTCTAATTTACGCTTCCACCACCACCAGTCCCAAAAATAGGCCATCATATATTCCAGGGGCTAACAGATGCTGGGATTGACCTGGCAGGTCACCAGTGGATATTCGCCTGCCAAAAAATATGAAACAAAGGAGGTCACACCTCTCCATGACATAACGACATAAGTGGGCTAAAGATAGATAAAGTAGATAGATAGATAGATAAAGTAGATAGATAGATAGATAGATAGTCTTCTTTCTTCTTCTTCGTTCGTTCTCAATCTCCCACTACCAAACCCTGGAAGGGTAAGTAGCAGAATGTAGTCCAGAGAACGGAATGCGTTGTGTTGTAGTTTACAGCTTGGCTGCGATATTTGCACCTTTCGGTCCAACACATCCGACTTCAGCAAGCATTTTTTGAGTACCGGGTTAGCATTCCCTCTCCGATCCCTTCTCCTTAGCCCAGTCTGCCCTGCTGCAGCCTGTTGTCCAGGATCACCGCGTGGAGGTGTAGAAGGGTCTTGGCAGCTATGGTTCGCTGGCCCTGACGCTAGCAGTCAGCTATGTGTAGCTGACCACTGCAGCTCATGCGCTGCTCAGCGTCTTGATCCCAGATAGATAGTCTGAAGTACCATGCTGTGGCAAGGGCTTTACTTACAGCAGAGAAAAGACTTGTATCTGAATACTTTAGAGTACCTTTCCCAAGCATTGTTAGCCGAAGAAGGAAACCACCAATAAACCTACTACTAAAAGCCAGATAAGAACTCCTGAAAGTAGACCACGAACGAGAAGAGGTGACACATTCTGACCAAATTGACTGTAGAATAGAGTGGTGATGATAATGATGTTCTTGTTTTTGTTGTTGTTGCTGAATGCCAGCAAAGAGTAAAATTAATTTTTTTGGTTTTTTGTTCGCCCTAAGAAGGGTTTTTAAGTGGTCGATTGCAGTAGCGTTCCTTACATCCTGAGCAGGGATGGCGGGGGCTAATGGTTAAGTGACACATCTCACAATCTCCGAAGGTGCTGGGTTCGCTCCCCAATCACAGCACCGTCCGTTATTCCGTGGAAGTAATCCCTTAGAAAATGCAGGAGGAAGCAGAGCATTACATAAAATGCATGCCGAAATCTGATGCACTGGGACATACAGGGGCAAAATAAAAACATGGTGTAACACACACCGTCTTGGGAAATACAGAAATAAGGCGAAAGCAAAATAAAAAAACCCATCCTGAGCGTGCTGTTGAAGCTGGATCACCACTATGGGGATCACGTCGATTCCTCAACTTTGTTAGCACTATTAAGAACAGCCCATTTCCAGAGAGACCTGCGTGGAAGTGAGGTGGAGATCTTGGCCAGTGTATTTTACCTGCTCCAGACAAACAAGCCTGATCAGTATATTTTACCTGCTCCAGACAAACAAGCCTGATCAGTATATTTTACCTACCCCAGGCTAACATGTCTGATCAGTATATTTCACCTGCCCCAGACTAAGATGTCTGATCAGTATATTTTACCTGCCCCAAACTAACATACCTGATCAGTATATTTTTACCTGCCCCAGACATTTGATGTTGCTTTCCATAGCATGTGACCTATCCAACTCCATTTCCTACATTTGATCTGTTGCTCCACTGGTTATTGTTGGCTCCTTTCCCATAGGTCTTCATACCTCACCATGTCTTGCCAACCTATACCTATTATCCTCTGTAGACGTGTATTAACAAACACCGTAAGTTTTTTCTGTTGTATCCATGTCGTTCTCCAAGTCTGATCAGTATATTTTACCTGCCCCAGACTAACATGCCTGATCATTATATTTTACCTGCCCCAGGCTAACATGTCTGATCAGTATATTAGGCCTGATTAGTATATTTTACCTTCCCCAGACTAACATGTCTGATCAGTATATTTTACCTGCCCCAGACTAACATGCTTGATCAGTATATTTTACCTTCCCCAGACTAACATGTCTGATCAGTACATTTTACCTGCCCCAGATTAACATACCTGATCAGTATATTTTACCTGCCCTAGGCTAACATGTCTGATCAGTATATTTTACTCGCCTCAGACTAACATGTCTGATCAGTACATTTTACCTGCCCCAGATTAACATACCTGATCAGTATATTTTACCTGCCCTAGGCTAACATGTCTGATCAGTATATTTTACTCGCCTCAGACTAACATGTCTGATCAGTACATTTTACCTGCCCCAGATTAACATACCTGATCAGTATATTTTACCTGCCCTAGGCTAACATGTCTGATCAGTATATTTTACTCGCCTCAGACTAACATGTCTGATCAGTATATTTTACCTTCCCCAGACTAACATGTCTTATCAGTATATTTTACCTGCCCCAGACTAACATGCCTGATCAGTATATTTTACTTGTCCCAGACCAATATTCCTGATCAGTATATTTTTTCTGACCAGACGTTATTCTCCTCTCCCCAATGTTGATGAGAATGGTGATATAATCACTTTATCTGTGAGTTGGTAGCTCTTGACAGCCCAATGCCCATTAGACAAAAGCACATGTCTTTCTCTGTTATTGTCGCGATGTAAGCAGGAGAATGTGTAGTGTTTGTAATGTTGTTTTGGAGGCGCCTTGATTTCGGAGGGAGAGGGGAATATGTTCACATCTTTCGAGTATCCTCAAAGGGATGCAGTGTCGTCATGCCAGGGACGACGTAGCATGCACCTCTAGGTCGGCTGACTGATCATTCTCCAGTTCCATTTGCCAGCTCATCTGTAAAAATAATATCCGTCCATCGCAAGTGATGATGAAAACAGCAGTGAGACATGTTGTTTTGCTCTTCACTGGTGAGGTTGCTGTATAGTCCAATCCTGGCACGGAAGCCCATTTCCACATACGTGGCATTTAAGGTCAGAATTGGGCATCTGGCTGTTGATTGTTTTGTCTTTTCGCAAAGTGAGTTTTCTCTGTGCCTCAGGATTCCCGACATTCCTCAGCAATGTAGGCGCCTCTGGTGGTGTGGTTCTGCGCCGTGCTTTGTAGTCCTGTGCGAGGCATTCCCATGAGTTTGCATCGATGTTGAAGCGTGTCAAAGATATTTTGAGGGTAGTCTTTGAATCGCTTTTTTTGGCCATCGACCAGACACAGGTCATCTTTCAGCTCACTATACATTAGTTGTTTGGGGATGCTGTTGTCTGGCATGCGCACGACGTGGCGGGCCCACTTGATCTGGGTCTTCTGCAACAGTGTGTGGATGCTCGGCATTTTTGCCTTCACGAAATGCTCATCTGTAGTGAGGGCGTGTCAGACATTCCCTACTAACTGGGAGATCGTCACAAAGGGGGCGGGTGTCTTTTCGTCATTCATGGATAATGGATAGAGGATAAGCATGAATTTAACCCGTGGGGTAAGGGTTGTTGAATGTCCACCACGAGTAAAATTACTCATTTTTCGCCCTGAAAATATCGCTAAGTGGCGGTTTGCAGTAGATTTCCTCACATCCCGAGCTGGGACGGCGTTGGCTAGTGATTAAGTGATACGGCTCACAACCCGAAGGTGCTGAGTTCGATTCCCATCACAGTACCGGCCGTTACCCCGGGATAGAAAACTCTTAGAAAATGCAGGAGGAAGCAGACCCTTACATAAAATGCATGCTGAAACCGGATGCACTCGGCCGACATGCGCAAAATAAAAACCACAGTGCAAAGCACACCAACTTGGGGAATAGAGAAATAAGGCGAACGCCAAAAATTAAATTAATTTTTTTTTAAACATCCTGAGCTGCTGATGAAGGCGTTCTGGTGTTCTCTAGGCTGTTGGGTTACGCTTGGCTTCATCTGCGTGTCGCTGACTGCAACAGTGGCGATGTCGGTCCCAGTTTCGTTAGCCAGACTGCCACGTAAACAACTCGTTTGCAAGGAGACCTACGTAGAAGTAAGATGAGGGTCAAATATACTGATCAGACATCTTAGACTGGGGCAGGTAAAATAAACTGATCAGACATCTTAGACTGGGACAGATAAAATATACTGATCAGGCCAGTATGTTTTACCTGACCCTGACTAACAAGCCCATGAGTATATTTTTCCTGACCCGACGTTACGTTTTTACCTATGAGGTGGGGTTTAGCCATGAGCATATAACCCTATCCGATGTGCTCTGCAGCTATACCTGTAGGTCGTGTGTTGAAAAAAAATATATCTCTAAAACGAAAACAGAAACGAAAGTTACGTTACGGCATAAAGATCCTCATCGGGAACAACAGACATTGGCTCTTTCCGTCTTGTCAGACGATAGTAAGCTGTGCTTTGGGAAAACTGTAGGATGTAACTACAGTCCATGACGGTAACGCATGTGACCAAGCGAAAACGCGTCTTCCACCGCGTATGCAAGGACAATCAAAACTGTCATCGCATGGTGTGGCGTGTGTTCTCAAATGCTGAGTCCTTTAGCCTATCCGCAATCAGTATCTCCTTTGTCTGTATTCCATACTTAATACTGCCCTTCCATGCCACACGATCCACGACGTCCTGTTCCGGTGATTCCAAATCGTGGCCCCCTTCGCATAATTCATATCCCGCTTGCATACATCCATGTACCGAGGTAGTGGCCGGCCCCGAGACCTCTTCCCTCAGCTGTAATTCCCCCACAGAGAAGATTCTTTGGTATTCTGCCATCCCCCGAGTGTGTCCCAGCCATTCTGCCATCCCCGAGTGTGTCCCAGCCATTCTGCCACCCCCCGAGTGTGTCCCAGCCATTCTGCCATACTCGGAGTGTGTCCCAGCCATTCTGCCATCCCCCGAGTGTGTCCCAGCCATTCTGCCATCCTCAGAGTGTGTCCCAGCCATTCTGCCACACTCGGAGTGTGTCCCAGACATTCTGCCATCCCCCGAGTGTGTCCCAGCCATTCTGCCATCCCCGAGTGTGTCCCAGCCATTCTGCCACCCCCCGAGTGTGTCTCAGCCATTCTGCCATACTCGGAGTGTGTCCCAGCCATTCTGCCATCCCCCGAGTGTGTCCCAGCCATTCTGCCACCCCCCGAGTGTGTCCCAGCCATTCTGCCATACTCGGAGTGTGTCCCAGCCATTCTGCCATCCCCCGAGTGTGTCCCAGCCATTCTGCCACCCCCCGAGTGTGTCCCAGCCATTCTGCCACCCCCCGAGTGTGTCCCAGCCATTCTGCCATACTCGGAGTGTGTCCCAGCCATTCTGCCATCCCCCGAATGTGTCCCAGCCATTCTGCCATCCTCAGAGTGTGTCCCAGCCATTCTGCCATACTCGGAGTGTGTCCCAGACATTCTGCCATCCCCCGAGTGTGTCCCAGCCATTCTGCCATCCCCCGAGTGTGTCCCAGCCATTCTGCCATCCCCCGAGTGTGTCCCAGCCATTCTGCCATCCCCCGAGTGTGTCCCAGCCATTGGAGCAGTCGAAGACTAAGCATGGAAAAGATCGTGACAGCAGTGCCTGTTCTCTGCAGTACCTCTGCGTTGGCGATCTTGTCTTGCCACCCAACTCCAAGGATTCGGCGCAGGCACCTCATGTGTGGGGAAAACAAACAAACAAACACAAATATTAACTACCAAATCATAGAGGAAGGGATAAATACATAAAGTAGAGAAATGAACACGTACATGAGTAAGAAAAGGTATTAGCTCGATATTACATAATGACGCATTACTGGTCTCATTGCGAAGTAGGTCTCTAAGAGTAAGATAACGTGCCCCTGTAAAGCTTCGCAGTACTTTGCATATTAATTCACCCCAAACAAAAGAAATATATATTTTTAGCACCGATTTTTTTTTAAGTAGTTACGTTACAGAATAGTCGACTTTTTAACTGTTGAAGGTGTCAAGCAATCTGCGAGAGTAAACGCGCATTTCTGCTTATTCCTGCCGTCTTGGCAATGAGTTAGTATTAGCGTTATGGTTTAGATTAGGGTAAGGGTTATCATCTTTTCTACACTTCTGTCTTTATGTAGGGGAACTGAGGCGCTAGTCCAGTCAGGCACAACATACTGACCAGGGGGAACTGAGGCGCTAGTCCAGTCAGGCACAACATACTGACCAGGGTGAACTGAGGCGCTAGTCCAGTCAGGCACAACATACTGACCAGGGGGAACTGAGGCGCTAGTCCAGTCAGGCACAACATACTGACCAGGGGGAACTGAGGCGCTAGTCCAGTCAGGCACAACATACTGACCAGGGGGAACTGAGGCGCTAGTCCAGTCAGGCACAACATACTGACCAGGGGGAACTGAAGCGCTAGTCCAGTCAGGCACAACATACTGACCAGGGGGAACTGAAGCGCTAGTCCAGTCAGGCACAACATACTGACCAGGGGGAACTGAGGCGCTAGTCCAGTCAGGCACAACATACTGACCAGGGGGAACTGAGGCGCTAATCCAGTCAGGCACAACATACTGACCAGGGGGAACTGAGGCGCTAGTCCAGTCAGGCACAACATACTGACCAGGGGGAACTGAGGCGCTAATCCAGTCAGGCACAACATACTGACCAGGGGGAACTGAGGCGCTAGTCCAGTCAGGCACAACATTCTGACCAGGGGGAACTGAGGCGCTAGTCCAGTCAGGCACAACATACTGACCAGGGGGAACTGAGGCGCTAGTCCAGTCAGGCACAACATACTGACCAGGGGGAACTGAGGCGCTAGTCCAGTCAGGCACAACATACTGACCAGGGGGAACTGAGGCGCTAATCCAGTCAGGCACAACATACTGACCAGGGGGAACTGAGGCGCTAGTCCAGTCAGGCACTACATACTGACCAGGGAGAACTGAGGCGCTAGTCCAGTCAGGCACAACATACTGACCAGGGGGAACTGAGGCGCTAGTCCAGTCAGGCACAACATACTGACCATGACCACAATCTCTCTTCCATGCATTCCCTGGGAACATGCTGTTTTCAAGGCAGCCTGGCTGACTAGATGTGAATTGATGTGATCCCCGTCGTAGTGAGCGTCACGCAGATGAAGCCAAGCATAGCACAACCGCCTGAGGGACCATAGTCCACCTTTATCAGCATGGTCGGAATGTGAGGAAAGCTACTAAAACCCGCCGCTTAACGTCCTTTTCAGGGCGCACAAAAGAGTAAACTTACTCATTGTGGGCATTCAGCAACAACAAGAATCTTGATGTAAGTCATTACTTGTAACAACAAGAATCTTGATGTACGTCATTACTTGTAACAACAAGAATCTTGATGTACGTCATTACTTGTAACAACAAGAATCTTGATGTAAGTCATTACTTGTAACAACAAGAATCTTGATGTAAGTCATTACTTGAAACAACAAGAATCTTGATGTAAGTCATTACTTGTAACAACAAGAATCTTGATGTAAGTCATTACTTGAAACAACAAGAATCTTGATGTAAGTCATTACTTGTAACAACAAGAATCTTGACGTAAGTCATTACTTGTAACAACAAGAATCTTGATGTAAGTCATTACTTGTAACAACAAGAATCTTGATGTAAGTCATTACTTGTATATTTAGAATCAAATAATATCGACCATACTCCTTAGAGAGTGTTCTATAGATTGTCGCCCCACAGAGAATATGTCGCAAAAAGAGAACTGTGCGGCTATAGCATCAGGTCTTGGTTATGTGGCCCCTGACAGGCTGTCGGTCTACATTGTCCTAACTCACGCTCCCACCATAACCAGTCCCAAAAATAGGCGATCGTATATTCCATGGGCTACCAACCTAACAGGGCTACCAACCTAACGGTTGGTAACAGAAACTGGGATTGACCTGACAAGTCACCAGCAGATTTTTGCCTGCCAATACAAATATGGTACTAAGGAAGTCATACGACTTCTAACAATACAAGTGGACTGAAGATAGATAGCGCCCCCCCCCCCCCCCTCTTCCTTAACCCGAAATGGAATGTCCCGCTACAGTTATCAGATGTCAAATACGTACCCCTGTTTGGGTTGAATTAAGACGCAAGTCTCAGGCTCCACCTGCTCCTCAATCTTTTAGTCACGCCAGGCTTGGGTGACCTTTCTATGAGTAGATACGCACCGGCCTAGCTCCCGGGATCATTGGGTCTCACAAGCTCTTCAAACTTTATTAGTTTGCCTTTCTGGAATCTACTGGCACGTCATTTTCCACCCCAGACTGTATTCCTTTAGGCGATATCAGGACGTATTGACCAGAGTGCCTGCGTCTTGAATTACCTCCAGTCGTCTTGACTTAAGTCTTGCCACTAACCCAAGGTAGCCGGGGACCAAAGAGTTAGGTTGATGACCAGCGCAGCCTCTTCCTCACCATAATCCAAATACAGCGCAAGTTACATCAGCAAGACAAAAGCTGTCTGGTGATGTCGCTATCATCACTTGCGATGGGCCACTATCATCAGAACGTATGGGTCAAACTCAGCAAGGTAGGCTTACATATGGGAAGGGAATACATGACAGCTTTTGACTACCTGGCATCAGAGACGAGGTGTCTGCCCAATCGAATTCTAGGATTCCAGTATCTCGCCACCTCATTGGTGGGCATTTGTAGCTGTACGGTCACTGGAACATCATTGTTTGTGTCCCATCTATTGTTTGGCATGCGTACTACATGCCTAGTCAATGTGTGTACCATGTTTATGTTTGATCTAAATACGAAATACAGGCATGTTTTTGTGAATACACGGTTTAATATACTGTCAATGTGTGAGAGAGAGAAGATTTGACATTTGGTGTTGCTTTCATTGTAGATAAATGCACATACGAAGAACACTTCTTAATATGAAAATACGTGCTGGTCTGGACTTTGTTGATGACTTGGCTCTTCTGTCTCACAACTAGTAGCGAAGCGTTAGAATAGACTGAGCTGTCCCAAACGATTTTGAAGAATTAGAGAAGACATCGCTTTGCATAAAAATCGATGTGAAATAAATTAAAATTTTGTAACTTTTTTTTTTTTTTTTCGTTTGTCTTATTTCTCCATTCCCCAAGGCGGTGTGCGTTACACTTTTTAAATTTTGCCCAATTCATCCTACTTCGGCATGCATTTTGTGTAAGGGCCTGCTTCCTCGTGCATTTTCTAAAGGCTTTGCTTCCTCTGAAGTTGAAATTATAGTGGTCATTTTTTATTTAACTGTAGTGATATGTTAGCAAAGTGAATTTATCTGTTACCATTGGAAAGTTAACTTCATTGCGTCCCGCATATAACACAGCGTAGGAATCAGGTCAATTCGTAGCTGGGAGACGGTCATTACGGCGCTATTTTTTCCTCACAGCTAACTAGCCACAAATTAGGCCGGCTTTCCCTGACTAGGAGATACAATCAAAACTCTCAAAGTGTGTTTCAAATGTTTTTTTCAGTTTATTTTTGTTTAGTTTTGTGATTGCGATTTGATCACGTGTTAATGGAGATAGGGATAGATACTTTTTTTTCCCGAAATGAAACAAAGACTCTTAGAGCCGAATAAACAAGAAAACGTAGACAACTGTGCAGAAGTACGTCGACAGCATGGGTTTAACTACCTCATTGAACAAAAACACCAAGTACTTTTCTATATTTTTTCCACATCGTTAAGTGTGCCCCTCTATGTTTATGACTCAGCTTACCCTAGAATTATGGTTACGCTTCACTGCTGCCACAAATACAGTTTGTTGATGACTTGGATCTTCTGTCTGACAACTACAATTTGTTGATGACTTGGATCTTCTGTCTGACAACCACAATTTGTTGATGACTTGGATATTCTGTCTCTCAACTACAATTTGTTGATGGCTTGTATCTTCTGTCTAACAGCTACAATTTGTTGATGACTTGGATCTTCTGTCTGACAACCACAATTTGTTGATGACTTGGCTGTTCTGTCTCTCAACCACAATTTGTTGATGGCTTGTATCTTCTGTCTAACAGCTACAATTTGTTGATGACTTGGATCATCTGTCTCACAACCACAATGTGTTGACGACTTGGCTTTTCTATCTCACGATCAAATGCAAATAAAATAAATTTACTAACTGAATCGTCACTGAAATTAGGTTTAAGAGTACATAGAGGAAAAAAAACACAGTTTATGAGAATAGAATCAGTTAGTTAGTATTCCCTATCAGTCATGACCGACTGTAAGATGAACTAGAAGTGGTAAAGAAAACTCGTACTTAGCTTGATTTGTTTTCATTCTCCTTCTTGAATTGTCTTTTCACTTCTCCGTGTTGCAAGAACTTCATTTCACCCAGCGCAAGGTGGTCATTCAGGGTACATCTCCACTTGGATCGGTCTGCAGCTTCGTCTTCCCAGGATGTCAGACTTATGTCCAGGACCTTCATATCACGCTTGCACACATCTTTGAACCTCAACTGTGGTCGGCCGACTGTTCTCGTGACATTAATCAACTGTCCATAGAGGATATCTTTGGGAATTCTGCCATCTTCCATGCGACGAACATGACCTAGCCTTCGTAGTCTCCGCAGAGTGTGCATGCATGGAAGACCGGTCGAGAGTGTACCTCCACGTGTGTAAATCTGTCCCTTCACGTAATTCCAGAAATGGATAGCAGGCACTATAGAAAAAAAGTGTTACGCCTCTGCTCTTGTTTGGCATAAGTTGCCCAAGTCTCGCTACCAAATAGAACCGTACTGACGGCGCATGCGTTGTACACCATGGTCTTGCCTTTAATTCTGAGTTTCTGGTTTTCCCAAGCACGCATTGGGAGGAGAGCAAATGTTGCAGCAGCTTCGCCAGTAATGAAAGCACCTAACGACAATCTAATTGTACTGTGAGACACGGTACTTGGTAGCAATATAGACAAGGTCGGAGGTACTTGGTAGCAATATAGACATGGTCGGAGGTAATTGGTAGCAATATAGACATGGTCGGAGGTAATTGGTAGCATAATAGACATGGTCGGAGGTAATTGGTAGCATAATAGACATGGTCGGAGGTAATTGGTAGCATAATAGACATGGTCGGAGGTAATTGGTAGCATAATAGACATGGTCGGAGGTAATTGGTAGCATAATAGACATGGTCGGAGGTAATTGGTAGCAATATAGACATGGTCGGAGGTAATTGGTAGCAATATAGACATGGTCGGAGGTACTTGGTAGCAATATAGACATGGTCGGAGGTACTTGGTAGCAATTTAGACATGGTCGGAGGTACTTGGTAGCAATTTAGATATGGTCGGAGGTAATTGGTAGCAATATAGACATGGTCGGAGGTACTGATAGAAATATAGACATGGTCGTAGGTACTGATAGAAATATAGACATGGTCGTAGGTACTTGTTAGCAATATTGACATGGTCGGAGGTACTGATAGAAATATAGACATGTTCGGAGGTACTTGGTAGCAATATAGACATGGTCGAAGGTACTGATAGAAATATAGACATGGTCGGAGGTACTTGTTAGCAATATAGACATGGTCGGATGTACTTGTTAGCAATATAAACGTGGTCGGAGGTACTTGTTAGCAATATAGACATGGTCGGAGGTACTGATGGAAATATTACATTAAGGATATACGTGGGGACGGCGTAGGCTAATGGTTAAGTGGCACGGCTCACACACCGAAGGTTCTGGGTTCGCTCTCGGCCGTTACCCCAGAGAAGCACACCGTTAGAAATGCAGGAGGAAGCAGGCCCTTACATAAAATAAATGCTGCAGTCGGATGCACTGGGTCGACAGGGCGCAAAATAAAAAACAGTAGTGCTACACACACCGCCTTGGGAAAAAGAGCAATAAGGCGAACCCCTTCTCCCCCCCCCCCCCCCCCCCAATTTATTTTAATTTAAAGATACAAAAGAACATAGTGCCGTTCATTGCTTTGGGGAATTTGTGGAGATCAATAGAAATTAAGTCCGCAACAAAAAATATAGATCTTCAACTCCAATTTTAAGTTCGTCCACCAATTGTATGGTTTAAGAAGGGGGGGGGGGGGGGGGGGGGGGGATTAAAGTACAGCTCCAACCTTCCAGCAATGAATTCTTGCGCCGAATTGAGGAAGTGAAACGGAATACGTTACTGATATAGAACTTGAGGTAAAAACCGGTGAGATGCCAGTGGGACTAGACGTCAAGATAAGGAGTTGGTGATGGATAGGACACACTTTACGGGATCCAGCTGATATCATTACAATGCAGTGGTATCAAGATTCTGAGCTGCAGCCGTCAGCTACCCATAGCTGACTGCCAGCGTTAGGGCCAGAGCTGCCAAGACCCTTCTACATTTCCAGGCGGTGATCCTGGATAACAGGCTGCAACAGGACAGACTGGCTAGGGAAAGGGATAGAAGACGGAAGGCTAATCCGGTACTCAGAAATGCCTGCTGAAGTCAGATGTGTTGAACCAAAAGGTGCAAATATCGCAGTTAAGCTGTAAATTAGCGACACATCGCATTCAGTGTTACGGACTACATCCTGCGACTTGCAAAGTCCTGTTCAGGGTTTGGTAGCGGGAGATTGAGAACGAACGTAGTAGATGAAGAAGGCTGCAACATAGCAGGCTGGCTAAGGAAAAGGAGTCGAAGAGGGAAGGCTAACACGGTACCCAAAAATAACTGATGAAGTCCGAAGTGTCGGACCGAAAAGTACAAATATCGCAGTCAAACTGTAAACTGGGATCAAGATGCTGAGCAGCGCATGAGTGACTGCTAGTGTCAGGGCCAGCGAACCAGAGCTGCCAAGACCTTTCTACACCTCCACGCGGTGATCCAGGATAACAGGCTGCAGCAGGGCAGACTGGCTAAGGAGAAGGGATCGAAGAGGGAATGCTAACCCGGTACTTAAAAAATTCTTGCTCAAGTCGGATGTGTTGGACCGAAAGGTGCAAATATCGCAGTCAAGCTGTAAACTACGACACAACGCATTCCGTTCTCTGGACTACATTCTGCTACTTAAGCCCTTTCAGGGTTTGGTAGCGGGAAATTGAGAACGAACGAGGCCAAGCCAAACTGTAAACTACGACACAACGCATTCCACTCTACTGGCAATATCCACTTGCAAAGCCCTTTTCTGGGCTATGTAACTAGAGATTGAGAACGAAAAAGATTACAATACAGTCACTGTTTTGGAATCCTCATGGCAGGAGAAGTAAGGGCTGACCTAAACACCGCTGGAGAAGGGAAGGCCAGCCAATCCTGAAGAGGGCAGAAAAAACGTCAATGGAGCTGGAAAAGATTGTTTCTGCCAGAAAGACTTGGGGAGGACACATGCTTCTCAGAAAGTCTTAAGTGTTTTGATCGATCGATTCATTGATCTATGTGCAATTCTCCGCCATATTGAACTCTCTCTGAATTTGTCAGACACGTGTGTTGCGAAAACAGAATAAAGTACCAAATAATGGCAGATCTGTAACATGCCACCATTGTCGTGGAATGCAATTTAGAAGGGTTGGTTAGTACATCCTGTAGAAACTATCAGTCACAAGACAAGGAAAGTACAAGTCAGTAATTAAGTCACAAATGGATATAGGATAGCTGAAAATTAATATTGGTGGCTTCTAAATGTGTCATTATGTGGCAACAACATCTGGCTCAATGAATGATGTAGATATCAGACGCTAAGTGTCTTCTTCGTCCTCCCCTTGTTCAGCGTCTATCTTCAACAGCAGGGCTTTTCAAACTACGGTCCGCGTAAATATTATTTGGAGTCCGGAACATTTGAAACAAAATTACACATTTGGGAGCATAAAGAAGAAAACATGAAAAGTTTTCATATACTGCATTGGCTTGGCTTGTCCTGCCTTCAATAGTTCCCAATCTCCCGCTACCAAACCCTGAAAGGTATTAAGTAGCAGAATGTAGTCCAGAGAACGCAATGCGTTGTGTCGTAGTTCACAGGTTGACTGCGATATTTGCACCTTTCGGTGCAACACATCCGACTTTATCAAATATATTTTGAGAACCGGGTTACCATTCCCTCTTCGATCCCTTCTCCTTAGCCAGTCTGCCCTGCTGCAGCCTGTTATCCAGGATCACCGCGTGGAAGTGTAGAAGGGTCTTGGCAGCTATGGTTCGCTGGCCCTGACGCTAGCAGTCAGCTATGGGTCGCTGACCACTGCAGCTTCTACGCTGCTCAGCATCTTGATCCCAAACAATGTGTCTGATACATAGGGGTCGTTAGTTAAGGATCGTGAAACAATGTATCTGATTCAAAGGAATTGTGAGTTTGGGGTCCTGAGTTAAGGGTCATGAGTTGAGGGTCGTCAAACAGTTTGAGAAGCTTCTTTGAAAAGGACGCTGTGTTACGGTGTTCCGTAGTCTTACATTGATGATGCTATATCTGTACCTTACGGTCCAACACATCCGATTTCAGCAAGACATTTTCTTTGTATGTGGTCACCATTCACTCTGTGAAATCCTCGTATACCTAGTGTCGACTCTAGTCAACCAGATGGTTAGACTGTTGTGTCTCACTCCATAGCCGAGCAACGCATGAGCTTCAGTGGTCAGCGACTCATATCTGGATAACAGGCTGCAACAGGGCAGACTGGCTAAGGAGAAGCGATCGAAGGGGGAATGCTAACCCGGTACTTAAAAAATGCTTGCTGAAGTCGGATGTGTTGGACCGAAAGGTGCAAATATCGCAGCCAAGCTGTAAACTACGACACAACGCATTCTGTTCTCTGGACTACATTCTGCTACTTAAGCCCTTTCAGGGCTTGGTAGCGGGAGATTGAGAACGAACGAAGCCAAGCCAAGATATACGGAAACAGTATTTTAATCAGAGATTGGTGAATGCTTGAAATGCCTTGTCACAGGAAATAGTGGGTGCGAGGGTCAGTTAATTCATTCAAGAATAGATTGGGTGCACGTGGTATAATTTTAGATCAAGTTGATATGAAGAAACTGGTTGTATACAGACTCTGGAGAACCTTCTAAACTAGTATAAAGAAGTGAAGTGAAGTTTACCCGAGCACTGTTGAATGTCTTCACCCTGACAACCAGAGCACGCGACAAATATCACATTACTTCAACTTCAGGTGGCGGCCATCGCAATGGTTTCGTTCCTTTGAAGCTTCTGGATGCAATTCGAAGCGTATGGACGTAATTCGAAGCGTATAGACGCAATGTGAAGTTTCTGGATGCATTTCGAATGTTCTCTGCTCAATTCGAAACTTCTGGTCGTAATTCGAAGACAACTTCCACACTAGAGAAGCACTGCTCAATCACGATTATGCCAGACCAATTACGGTTCGATTAACCCATGAGTCAATTGAACAAATTGGATTTTATTTTTTTTTTGCTTAGATGTTTGCCTCACTAGTTTCTACTGGCGGAGGCGCGCCATTTTCCACCCCAGACCGTAGTCAATTGGGCGATATCAGGACGCTCAAACCAGTGCTTGGATGCATGTGTGCATCTGTATGTACCTATGCTAGGTTTGTGCGCCCTCAGAAGCTAGCCCAACCAAAGTGCAATGGAAGGGCTTTACCACGAGGGCGCGTGTGAAAGTTGTGCAAGGGTGTGACTGTGGGACAGAGTCAAATGAAACAGAGTGAGGTGAGAAGAGAGAGAATGGGAAGAGTGGCCCCCAGGGTGAGTGCCCCTGCTGAAATGTCTGCTCGAACAAATTGGATGGCAACTTCTGTAACTGAATATACTCCACGGAGCCGACATATCTGCTGACCGACTTTCCTACAATTAAGCAGATACATTAGCTTGAACAATTGTCAGGCAAAGAACTCTTCTCGGTTAGAGTGAAAGGACAAGTCGTTGCCGGGTGCAGTAGGGCATACATGTCGACATCCTCCAGTTTGAGAATGGAGACGGAAGCAGTGACCGCAGCGGTGAGATTGATATGTGAGACTTCTATAACAAGGCCAGTCATCATGACAGACGTGCAAGCCGTACTTTAGAATGTACAGAATAGATGCCTTAAGAACGAGAGGATAGCAGTTGTTGCTGCCTCAAAACTCCAGGGGTTGCCATGGATCTACTGCCCTGGCCATGCTGAGGTTCAGCGCAACAAAAGAACTGACATCTTGACTTCACAAGCTCCCATCATGGCCTCGTTGGTGATAGAGAAGTTCTTCCGTGGGCTGGCACGACAATCATCCAGCCAACTCTGTGCAACTCGCAGCTTAGATGGACTGGCCATATTGTTCGCATGTCAGATCAGCGTCATCCATGACGAGTTTGAGTCAGGCAAGCGAGCTCGCGGTGGCCAAATAAAACGTTACAAAGACATTCTGAAAGCCTCACTGAAGAACTGCGACATTGACCCTGATGGTTGGGAGAACATGGCTGCTGATCGCTCTGGCTGGTGCAGTAAAATCTCCTCTAGCACGGCACAAATTGAGCAGGCAAGAATCAAGGAAACGAGCGACACGAAACGCAAGAGACGAGTTGCCTCCGTCTGACGCTCAGACAGCGCTTCTCTGCCCTTGGTGTGACAGGCGCTTTCGGGCTCGGATTGATCAGCCACCTACAAACCCACTCTAGGATTGACAGATGACAATGTGGTCATCTTCGGAAACGATGGACAAACACCAACAGTGATGGTTAGGAATAACATTTTGAAATCAATCAATAACCGCCTGTTGGATGAGGACACGAAACAAGATGAAGCAGCAATACACAGGCTGCAAAGTTTCGACATTAAACGAGGTTCGAGCGGAGAAGGGCTCATGAAAGAACATGGCAAGAGAGTGTACAACCAGCGAGTTACAAGGACCATCAGCATCCATACCCTGTGACATTTTCTGAGAGAGACTGCGCACCTATGGGTATGCCCGGAGTGCAGCAACGTCGATTCCTAGAAACAGAAACAGACTGTAGTTAAAACTTTTCCTATACCAATTCTTCTTAAATTCATAAATGTAACTTATCTGTACTTTTTAATCGCCGTTTACAGTCAAAGAACACATGTCTCAGAAAGTGAGAAAAACAATTAAAGTATAGAGAGAAAGAGGTAACATCCGCGTTACTTAGCCCCTATCATATACACTAGACGTCCTCCTTGAAGCCAAACGTTTTGCGGTGACCAAGTTAGTGCGAGGTGCGAATCAGACGAATACAGCGGACCAAAGACTTGTATGCTGCATTATTGAATTCACTGATAAAGCGATGGGAATAGTATATCATTGTTCATGAAGATTATGTTCAGAAATCGTAAGAAATATAAGTGCAATAATAAAGTTTTCAAGTTTATGTCTCATCAAGTTATGTCTTAACCCTTTACAGCCGTCCTAAATTGATGAGATTTGTGTCTTAACTCTTTACAGCCCTGCCTAAATTGATGAGATTTGTGTCTTAACTCTTTACAGCCCTGCCTAAATTGATGAGTTTTGTGTCTTAACTCTTTACAGCTGACCTAAATGTATGAATTTTCTGTCTTAACACTTTACAGCCCGCCTAAATTGATGTTTTCTCATGCGTCTTCGGCCCCGAGCAGCAGAGTCGCTTGCCACGGCAAAGGTACGGGTTCCATCCTCTTTATCGACGCCCTGCAATCGACCCAGTTGTATATTGGTGTCTGGCTTATTGTTAAAGGAGGAAAGCCGACGCACAGTACGATAGGGTCTCTAACAGAAAATCCCGGACAGCAGTGTCTGCAACTAAGGAGGGCTATCCATAGGGCCAGTTATGCCTCCGTGCAGGAACTGTACTTGGAATCCTGCTATTTAAACAGGCATATTAATGTATGTTGCCAGGTAGCCGAAGGCTATCCGAAGTATGCATTATAACTATATGCGGCGTATTGGGCCTAGGGAAGGTACACATAATTTTGATATATTTTTAACTAGAATCACGAATTGTGTCCGGACAGCGCGCGTTAAGCCTTCTATTTTCGATTTCTAACTGTCAAAAGATTTTTAACATGCTTGACACTGAACACGGGAGTCCGATCTCACTAACCATAGATCACGGAATTTTTTACCATATGATCCACGTTAACAAATCCCGGTCTCCACCGTGATTCGAATCAGCGACCTCCGACACCTGAGACTGACACCTTATCTCGAAACCACTGAGTTGAACACTCTACACTTCATGGTAAATGACTTCACGCCACATGGTAGTCAGAGAGTGATGAATGTTTCGAATGCAATTCCGCAGGATATAGTGAGGGCGTGGTCAATTAATGCATTCAAGAATAGATTGGATGCACATAGTTATTTTAGATCCAGTTGTAAACAGACTCGACAGAGCCTTACAAACCAGTATAAAGCAGTTAAGTTTCTACACCTCATGATGGAATACTTTACACATATCTTTATATCTTCAGCCCACTTATGTCGTTAGACGTCGTTTGGAGGTGTGACCTCTTTTGTTTCATATTTTTTTGCAGTCGAAAATCCACTGGTGACTTGCCAGGTCAATACCAGCATCTGTTGGCCCCTGAAATGTACGATCGACTATTTTGGGGGCTAGTTGTAGTGGAAGCGTAAATTAGAGCAAGGTAGACCGGCAGCCTGTCAGGCGCCATCTATGCCGCTCCGCTAACCACATAACCAAGACCTGATGTAATAGCCACTAGTCCGCTTTTGGCGTCATATTCTCTGTGGGGCAAAAAACCCTAGAATAATTTTTGTAGATTTTTAACTTGAGCCTTCACAGAGCAGTGGCCATTAAGCCTACTCTTTTCGATTTCCAATTGCCAAGTGTGTTTTAATGTGCGCACCACTGCACGCGGGTGTCTGATCTCACTATTCAGAGATCGGGGAAAATTTGTACCGGATGCAACACGCGAAAAATCCGTCTCTTCCGTGATTTGAACCCGCGACCTTCAACACCCGAGGCGAACGCTTTACTTCGAGACCACTTAGTCCCCCGACTCTACACCACATGGTAGAATTCTCCACATACCATTGTAGAAGACTCTACACTCTATTGTTAAAGAATCTACACTAGTTGATTGAAGACTACTTCGGCGATGGATTACGTTTTGAGAAAGCTAAACGAGTGTTAAATAACTGACATCTTGTAACGTAATACTTGCAAATTTGTGACCGATGTTATTCCAAAAGGATTTTAAAATGAATGTTTAATCCCTATCTGAATATTTAAGAATTCACAAAACTGTTGCGAAAATTGATGAGCGTCCCCTGACGTACATTGCTGTCAGGGATTAGGTGTTATCGATTATGTGTTACGTTTTATTGGTTGATTGGAGATTGGCCAGTTTTCTGCATCGATGTCGTTCCTCTCCTAACGTTAAGTCAGGTACCAATTTGTAGCTGCATAGTTAATTGAGTCTTCATCTTCATCTCCGTTTTCAATCTCCCGCTACCAAGCCCTAAAAGGGCTTTGTAAATAGCATGATATTGTCCATCGAGCGGAATGCGTAGTGAGGTAGTTTACAGCTTGACTGCAATATTTGCACATTTTGGTCCGACACATCCGACTTCAGCATAGCCTTTTTGGGTGCGGGGTTAGCCTTTCCGCTTCGATCCCTTCTCCTTAGCCAGTCTGCCCTGCTGCAGCCTGTTATCCAGCAAAATTCAGTTACTTGAATGAAACCAAAAATAATTTAAACATCTACCAAATTCAAAAAGGCTCTTCAAAACATTTTCCTGCTTCTAGGTTCATTTGAGGTCAATCAGGAATCGTAATCATCAGTTGAAGTTTGCGTCAGGGTCTGGCACAATATACTGACCAAGACCATTATCTCTCTTCCATGTAATGTTCCCTCAAAACAGGCTGTTTTCAAGGCGGTCTGGCTGACGACAAGTGGATCGCCGTGATCCTCGAAGTAGTTAGCACCACGCAGATGAAGCCAAGCATAGCACAACCGCCTGGAGGACCGCGGTCCACCGTCGGCACGTTCAGGATGGGAAGAAAGCTACAACAACGCGCCACTTAATGTCCTTTTCAGTGCGCACAAAAGAGTGAACATACTCATTGTGGGCAATAAACAATACAAATAACCAAGACCTGATGTTATAGCCGCACAGTAGCCTTTTCGCAACATATTCTCTGTGGGACGAGAATCTCTAGAATTATTTAAAAGATTTTAAACTTGAATTTTGCCCGAGAGGAGGCCGTTAAGCCTACTCTTTTCGATTTCCAGCTGCCAAGGGATTTTTAACGTCCGCGCCACTGCACACGGGTGTTTGATTTCACTACTCAGATTTCAGGGACAATTTTTACCGGATGATCCTCGTAAAAAAATCCTGGACTCTACCGTGATTTCAACCCACGACATTCAGTACCCAAAGCGAAGACCTTACCTCGAGACTACTGGGTCCCCCGAATCTACGCCACATGGTAGATTTCTCCACACACCATTGGAGACGTCTCTACACTCTATTGTTAAAGATCTACACTGGATGATTGAAGACTACATCGGCGATGGATTACGTTTTGAGAAAGATAAAGGAGTGTTAAATAACTGACATCTTGTAACGTAATACATGCAAATGTGTGACCGATGTTATTCCAAAAGGATTAAACAATGAATGTTTAATCTATATCTGAATATTTAAGAATTCACAAAACTGTTGTCAAAATTGATGAGCGTCCCCTGACGTACATTGCTGTCAGGGATTACGTGTTATCGATTTTGCGTTACGTTTTATTGGTTTAGTGGGGGTGGCCAGTTCTCTGCATATATGCCTTTCCTCTCCTTCGATGCCTTTCCTCTCCTAACGGTAAGCCAGTTACCAATTTGCAGCTGCACAGTTAGCTGAGTCTTCCTCTACTTTTTCGTTCTCAATCTCCCGCTACCAATCCCTGATAAGGGCTTTGCAAGTAAAAGGAAGAAGTCTGGAGAACGGAATGCGTTGTGTCGTAGTTTAATGTTTGACTGCGATATTTACACCTTTTGATCCGACACATCCGACTTCAGCATAGTATTATTAGGTACCGGGTTAGCCTCCCATCTTCGTGCGATTCTCATTAGTCAGTCTGCCCTGCTGCAACCCGTTATTCGGCAGAATTCAGTTAGCTGGGTGAAGATAACGTCCACCAAATTCTAGAAGGCTCTTTAAAACATGGGAAAGGGATCAAGATGCGGAGCAGCGCATGAGCTGCAGTGGTCAGCGATCCATAGCTGACTGCTAGCGTCAGGGCCAACGAACCAGAGCTGCCAAGACCTTTCTACACCTCCACGCGGTGATCCTAGATAACAGACTGCTGCAGGGCAGACTGGCTAAGGAGAAGGGATCGAAGAGGGAATGCTAACCCGGAACTCATAAAATTCTTGCTGAAGTCGGATGTGTTGGACCGAAAGGTGCAAATATCACAGTTAAGCTGTGAACTACGACACAACGCATTCCGTTCTCTGGACTACATTCTGCTACTTAAGACCTTTCAGGGTTTGGTAGCGAGAGATTGAGAACGAACGAAGCCAAGCCAAGCCAAAACATGGGTAATCTTGGTCCTGGTTCTAGGTTCATTTGAGATCAATCAGAGATCGTAATGGTCAGTTGAAGTTTGGGCTGTTGCACAAATGTACGAAGCGTGTTCAAATGAAACCGGACCTAACTGCACCAAGTGAACAAACGTACGATGCGTATGATGAAACCTCTAATGTAAACAGCGCATACCAACCGTAAAGTTTGCAAAATTAAGTTATCCTCAGACTCATAGTTTCCTCAGCAGGCCGATGAAAACATGGCGGGGGTGATACGGAATCCGTCCAGAGTTGATCAGCGAGCAGTGATTCGGTTAGTAATAGCTGAAGGATGTCGACCAGTTGACATTCATCGCAGAATGCAGGCAGTGTATGGTGACTAAAGTGTGTCGAGGACAACAATGAAGACCGTCGACGAAGCTTACGTTCGACACACTTTTGTCACCATACACTGCCTGCATCCTGTGATGAATGTCAACTGGTCGACATCCTTCAGCTGTTAGAAACCGAATCACCGCTCGATGTTCAGGTTTTTAAGGATTCCGTATCACACCCGCCAACGGTCTGCTGAGGAAACTATGAGTCGGTGGATAAGGAAATTTTGCTAACTTGACGATTGGTATCTGCTGTTTACATCAGAAGTGACGTCATCATGCGTATCGTACGTATGTTCACTTGGTGCAATTAGGCCCGGTTTCATCTGAACACGCCTCGTACATGCAGTATAGTAAAGTTGAACATTCCATGGAACCCTTCCAACTGCGATATCGAAGGCAGAGTTAGTTCCCCATCGCAAGCGATTATGGCGACATCATCAAACGGTTTTGTCTGGATTATGTAACATGCGCTGTATTTGGATTGTAGTGAGAAAGTAACTGCGCTGGTCATCAGCCTTAATCTCTGGTCCCGAGCTACTTTGGCCCAGTGGCAAGACAAAAGTCAAGACAACTGAAGGTAACTAAAAATGTAGACACTCTGGTCGCACTTCTCCTGAGACTTGAAATTCGGTCACCAACTGTTTCCGCCCATCGCCTTGAGAAGCGAGTGCCTTATCTCTCGACCACCAGTGACTTCACAGCTGCAGACTGACTCTTACCCACAAACAGATCTGAGCATAACTACATGAAGCCAACCAGCTAAAAATCAACTGATGACCTCTGAAATGATCACAACTACTTGAATTTAACTAGCGAAAAGCAAGGCATCATTTTCAGACTGACAACTGGGATCAAGACGCTGAGCAGTGTATGAGCTGCAGCCTTCAGATACCCATAGCGAGCCAGAGCTGCCAAGATCCTTCTACACCTCCGGTGATCCTGTATAACAAGCTGCAACACAGCTGATTTTCCAAGGAGACCGGATCGAAGACGGAAGGCTAACCCGATACCCAAAAATGCCTGCTGAAGTCGGATGAGTAGGACCGAAAGGTGCAAATTTTGCAGTCAAGCTGTAAAATACGACACAGCGCATTCCCTTCTCCGGACTTCATTCTGCTACTTGCAAAGCCCTGAAAAGAGCTTGGTAGCGGGAGATTGAGAAAGAAGAAGAAGAAAAAGAAGAAGAAGAACTGGACATATTAGACTCAAGGGTCAGCTTTACAACAAAATGAGAAGTGGGACAGAAGATAGCTGTCCATGTGGGGAGCATGCCATGACAGCTGTCCATGTGGGGAGCATACCGTGACTGTAGAACACATCCTACAAAGCTGCAGCTCACTCAGAAAGAGTCCTAATAATACTTTCCTCGCGAGACAAAAGTTTCATGGAGATAAAACAGCCTTACGAGCGCATCAGCTGCAGCGGTCAGTGACCCATAGCTGCCAAGACCATTCTACGCCTCCATGCGATGATCCTGGATAACAGGCTGCAACAGAGCAGACTGGCTAAGGAGAGGAGATCGAAGTGGGAATGCTAACCTGGTACTCAAAAAATGTTTGCTGAAGTCGGGTGTGTTGGACCGAAAGGTGTAAATATCGCAGTCAAGCTGTAAACTACGACACAACGCATTCCGTTCTCTTGACTACATTCTGCTGCTTAAGCCCTTTCAAGGTTTGGTAGCGAGAGATTGAGATCGAACGAAACCAAGCCAAACTATCCATTGTTCCGTGAATCGTAGTCCTTAGTTCTTTAAGATCAGTCCGGTTTTCTTTTGTTTTTTTTATCTTGTAATCTAATTTTAAGAAAAACAGATAATTAAACGGTTGTATCTTTACATGGTAGATGAGCTGCTTTCTTACAGCTTCCAGGCCTGTTGCGTATTTTTGTCCACGGCTGCTTATTTAGTATTCGCAGCTAGCCTCCAAATTAGGGGGCCATTCTTCTTCTTCTTCGTTCGTTCTCAATCTCCCGCTGCCAAACCATGAAAGGGCTTAAGTAGCAGAATGTAGTCCAGAGAAAAATGCGCTGTGTCGCTAGTTTACAGATTGACTGCGATATTTGCACCTTTCGGTCCGACATATCCGTCTTCGGCAGGCTTCTTCCCTAACACGTCCATCTCACAACGTCTAACGATCCTTTTCTCGATGTGATCCCCGTAGTAGTGAGCGACACGCATATGAAGCCAAGCACATCACAACCACATAGAGGACCCGTTCTGCCTTCATCAGCGCGCTCAGGGGATGTGGGAAAGCTACTGCAACCAGCCACTTGACGCCCTTTTCAGTTTTCTTTCCACTTGTGCCGTTAAGCGTCGTGGAAAGCTTAAGTCGTCTATCCTACACCAAGTGCGTTGCGTAAGCCCTTGTCACTGCACAATCACCCTAATGTCATCTATCAACCTACCTCGCGGCCGCCCCCTTACCATGTAGCCAGAGCTACCAGCGCTGTAAGCCATCAGTGGAAGTTGATGAGGGTGCATTCTCGTGAGATGACCAAACCAACTGATTTTCTGCCTGGAAATGTATTCGGCACAAGACGTAGTGCCGACCATACTTTGAATGTCGTCGTTCCGCATTCTATCTCTTCTGGTAACACGGATGACCTTCCTCAAACACTTCATTTCACAAGTGGAAATTCTGCTCTCACGTGCCCTTGACAGAGGCCATGTTTGGCACTGATCCTACAGAGTTGGCATAACTATACTGTTTATCAGCTGTTGCTTTGTTTCCAAACTAATGCTCGGGTGTCTAAGCAGTGGGGACAGCTGATAAGTCATCGCAGATACTTTCTGACACCTTGTCTCAATTTCCGTGTCGATCCCACCGTCTGCCGACAAAAATACTGCCCAAATACTAGAACTCATGGACCTGTTGAAGAGCAATATCATTTAGACTTATCTTGAGTGGCCCAGCAGTTCTACTGATCATTATAGTTTCTGTTTTATTTTCGCTAATTCCTTTTCATGACGACAAAAGAGTAATCTTACTTATTGTGTGCATTCAACAACAATAACAACCCTAAAATACCCCCCTACCCCCCCCCCCCCCCCAACCAATAACGCCTAACGACCATTCTACCCTAAAATGATTACCCTCACCAACGCCAAACGACAACTCTGTTTTCAAAAACAAATTCCCAGGTCCGTAATCACTACTAACGAAAGGTGTATTTACAAACCCCATTAATCATTTTACGTTAATCATCACACCATCTGTGCGTTACCTTGGCGCTAAAGAGAAGCATACAAAATTGAAACTGTAACCCAACATGCATGTTTTAATAAGAGACTATTGTAAATTAGGCATGGGGATCTTTTAGACCGTCCTGCTGAAACTATAAGCTATCTGAAAAAGATACAACGATCTTGACACGCAATGATAAAGAACAGTGTATGTGTACAGCACAGCAGTGCTCTGCTAAACGAACACCCGATATACGAACGCCCGCTTCTTCTTCGTTCTTAATCTACCAATACCAGACCATGGATGTAGTCCAGAGAACGGAATGTGTTGTGTCGTAGTTTACAGCTTGACTGCGATATTTGCACCTTTCGGTCTGACACATCCGACTTCAGCATAGAGTTTGTGTGTACCGGGTTAGCCTTCCCTCTTCGCTCCCTTCTCCAGAAGCCGAGGTGAGGGTCTTAACCAGTATATTTTGCCTTACCCTGACTAACATTTCTGACCAGTATGTTGTGCCTGACCCTGACTAACATGTCTGACCAGTATATTGTTCCTGACCCCGACTAACATCTCTGACCAGTACGTTGTGTCTTACTCTGACTAACATGTCTGACCAGTATGTTGTGCCTGACCCTGACTAACATGTCTGACCAGTATGTTGTGCCTGACCCTGACTAACATGTCTGACCAGTCTGTTGTGCCTGACCCTGACTAACATGTCTGACCAGTATGTTGTGCCTGATCCTGACTAACATATCTGACCAGTATGTTGTGCCTGACCCTGACTAACATGTCTGATCGGTATGTTGTGCCTGACCCTGATTGACATGTCTGACCAGTATGTTGTGCCTGACCCTGACTAACATGTCTGACCAGTATGTTGTGCCTGACCATGATTGACATATCTGACCAGTATGTTGTGCCTGACCCTGACTAACATGTCTGACCAGTATGTTGGGCCTGACCAGACGTTAGTCTTCCTCCCTATCCCGCTGTAAACAACGTTACAGCCTTCTTTTCAGGACGAACGCTGAACAAGAAGAAGAAGAAGCAGAAGAAGAAGAAGCAAAAGAAGAAGAACAATAAGAAGAAGAAGAAGAAAATATACCTCTTATCCACACAAAAACACACAAAAAGATGGACATTATCTAAGTTCCTCTGTGAAAAATAGAAATTTAATGCTGTCTTTATTTATGCCAGTCACCTAAATCATGATCAATCTAAACATAAACTGTGTCCTTTTGCAAGAATCAAAATCGTTAAAGGTAAGATTCCCTTTTATCCGTTTTTATTTATGCTTATTTTTGTTTATTGCTTCTTGTACATTTTCTGTGGCAAAGCATTTAAAAATAATATACAGTCTGTTCATTAATTTTTCGGCAGCCAAAATGCATTTACAAACAGAATTTCGCTCTACGAATAAATCCGCTTTATGAACAAATCCGTTTAATGAACAAATCCTTTTTATGAACAAATCCGTTTTATGAACAAATCCGTTTTATGAACAAATCCATTTATGAACAAATCCGCTTAACAAACATACTTCAGTTTCCATCTGTTCGAATACCGGTCCAGCGGTATATAGTTCCAGTAACATAAGCATATTATTCCTCAAACATCTCTAGTCAACACGGTTACTTCCGTCTATGCGAGACGCTATATTATATACGCGTGCCTTTTCTTCCCTCTGCTTCATCTTCTTCTTCTTCGTTCTCAATCTCCCGATATCAAGCCATGAAAAGGGCCATGCAAGTAGCAGGATATTGTCCGGAGAACGGAATGCGTTGTGTCGTAGTTTACAGCTTTACTGTGATATTTGTACATTTTGGTTCAACACATCTCAATTCAGCAGGCATTTGTGAGTACCGGGTTAGCCTTTCCTCTTCGGTTTCTTTTGCTTAGCCATCCTACACTGTTTGAGCCTGGTATCCAGGATCATCGCGTGGAGGCGTAGACGGGTCTTGGCAGCTCTGGTCCATATGCCCTGACGCTAGTAGTCAGCTATGGGTCGCTGACCGCTGCACCTCATGCACTGCAGTTTTCCCTTACAGAGGAATCACTCCTTTTAATTCCTGTCTTTATCCCATACATATTTTTTGAAATTGTAAAATAATACACTTTGGCAGACTTAGTTAAGTTTTAATGTCATGTCTACTCTACAAGTCACTATTTTCTAACAATATAATTCGACCTCGCCTTTAAACGTGAATGTGGGGGAAAAAGACGTCGGAAGGCAAGAACAATGAATTCTGTTTTTACAACTATATAGTCGGCGAGTCAAGAACGAGCGCCTCCAAACAGTAGACAGCTTCACGTACCTTGGTATCACTCTTTCCAGGGAAACTACTATTGACTGCGAGGTCAGTAACAGAATCTCCAATGCCAGTACTGCTTAGGAGGCTGCGTAACGGTGTCTGGGATCGGAGGGGTCTTAGGCTTGATACGAAACTCAAAGTCTACCGAGCTGTAGTGCTCCCCACGCTTCTGTATGCCAGTGAGACGTGGACTGTGTACATCAGGCATGCTAGGAAAATAAATCACTTCCATACAAGGTGCCTCCGTAGACATGCTAGACAACCGCATCCCAAAACAACTAATGTATGGTGAGCTAAAAGATGGCCTGCGTCAAGTCGGTGGCCAAAAGAAGCGTTTCAAGGAACCCCCTCAAAGTATCTCTGACACGCTTCAGCATCGATGCATGGGAATGTTTCGCACAGGACCGCAAGGCATGGCGTAGAACAACCATCAGAGACACCTCCATTGCTGAGGGGTGCCGGACCTCCGAAACATAGAAAAAACGCACTTTGCGAAAAGACAAAACAACTGACACCCACATGTCCAACTCTAACATTAAATGCTCTGTATGCGGAAGGATTTTCCGTGCCAGAATTGGACTTTACAGCCACCTCCGAACTCACTGGTGAGGTGCAGCACAACATGTCTTGACTGGTGTTGTCATCATCACTTGCGATGGACAGGTATTATTATTATAGTCGGCTTTAAGTTAGTCATTACTTCTTCTTCTTCTTTGTTCGCTCTCAATCTCCCGCTACCAAGCCCTGAAAAAGCTTTGCATCTAGCGGAATGTAGTCCAGAGAACGGAATGCGTTGTGTCGTGGTTTATAACTTGACTGCGATATATGCACCTTTCGGTCCAACACATCCGACTTCAGCAAGCATTTATTGAGTACCGGGTTAGCATTCCCTCTTCGACCCCTTCTCTTTAGCCAGTCTGCTCTGTTGCAGCCTGTTATCCAGGATCACCGCGTGGAGGTGTAGAAGGGTCTTGGCAGCTCTGGTTCGCTGGCCCTGATGCTAGCAGTCAGCTATGGGTCGCTGACCACTGCAGCTCATGCGCTGCTCCTCGTCTTGATCCCGCGTTAGTCAGTACGAGGTGGGGAGGGGGACTGGAGAGAGAAAAAGGGGGGTGGTAGCCGGTGTATTGTTATTTTAAAGAGGCGTAAGAAGCAAGAATTTATTTGCTTCTCGTCAATGAACAACGAATAAATTTGCACGTGATTTTGGATAGGCTAAATTATTGACGCATGCGCATTGTCAGCTGTGCAAAATATATTTCAGGGTTTGTCTACCGATTGGAAGTCTCCTCTCGAAGAAACGCACACATACTGTGTATAAGTTTTTACTCTGTCACGCATAGCAGAAAGCGCTGAATGACATGTGTCCGCTTAAAATAGAATAAAAGACCATAAACGCAACAGTATGAAAACAAACAGAGTAGCAAGTCTGGCTTTAATGGTGACACAAAAATGACAGTTCAATACTTAGTGATCCAGGGCCAATTTCTCTGACTTGGAAATCGATGCATTTGTGAAGAAGGGGCAGAGTCTAGATTTCTATCTTCGGTAACTGAATGTTTAAAAAATAAATTTATGTATAACTAATAAGAACAAAAAATTGGAGTAAAAATATCTTAATCCATATAGCATTTTCAAATGAAATAATTTGTTTGTGTTCGGTTCAAAAAATATGAACTTGCAGGTGCCAAAATGTAGGTTTATAGCTTATTTGTTCCAGCAATATGGTCCAAACACAAAACTATGCAGAAATGGCTCATCTAGAGCAGAAGTTGATATGTTGAGGTCGGATTTAGAAACAAATTCAGAAATGGTCTGTGAACTGTCAAATGGAGTTTCATGTAGATAAATGAACAGTAATCCTGATGGGTAGATCTAATATGGAATAATTACAGAATAATAGAGAACACTTTTAAAAAGATAAAAAAGGAAAGTGACCTAGTGTTATAATAGATCAAGTTTGATGTTAGTCCATCGTAATCAATGAGTTGTGTCTTATCAACATTCACTGTACACTGGCTAAATAAGACAATCTGAACCCTGAATTGTCTGTTGCATTTTGTACAGGGAAATGGATTGTCTTGGCTTCATTCGTTCTCAATCTCCAGCTACCAAAAGGGCTTAAGTAGCAGAATGCAGTCCAGAGAACGGAATGCGTTGTGTCGTAGTTTATAGCTTGACTGCGATATTTGCACCTTTAGGTCCAACACATCCGACTTCAGCAAGCATTTTTTTAGTACCGTGTTAGCATTCCCTCTTCGATCCCTTCTCCTTAGCCAGTCTACCCTGCTGCATCCTGTTATCCAGGATCACCGCGTGGAGATGTATAAGGGTCTTGGCAGATCTGGTTCGCTGGCCCTGACGCTTTCGTCAGCTATGGGTCGCTGACCACTGCAGCTCATGCGCTGCTCAGCATCTTGGTTTTTTTGGGGTTTGATTACCCTTATTTCTCTATTTCCCAAGGCTATGTTTTTATGTTGCGATTGTCGGTCCAGTGCATCCGACTTCGGCATGAATTTTATGTAAGGGTCTGTTTCCTCCTGCATTTTCTAAGGGTTTGCTTCCCCGGGGTAACGGCCAGAGCTGTGATGTGGGGCGAACTCAGCACTTTCGGGTTGTGAGCCGTGTCACTTAACCTCTAGCTTCGCAGTTCCCACATTGGAGAGATGGGTTCAAGGCAGGAGAGCCAAAGGGCGGCAGAGTACAGATAAACAGACAACATCAAGATGTTGTGGGTACACAGTCTGGCTTGAGTGTACCGACCTGGCACGGATAAAGAGACATCTACAGATCCATTACCTTCCACCTCCGCTGCATAAACGGCACTTGATGATAATATTGAATTATTCAAGTCGGTTTAACAGCTATACGGCATTTAAAGAAATTTTGTTAGCCAATATATCGAATCGGCAGCAACAACAACCACATACAACAGTCTTTTTAGATATCTTAGTTCGTTTGAGCCATCCACAAACCATTGACATCCAGGTATTTACTATTGTGCAGCCATGAAAAGCACTTGGCTCTGATAAGGACTGCCGCTCAAAATAATTACGCAAAACTAGCTATACCCTACTTCAGGTTGGCCTGTTTATTTATTCCCACCCGCCTCTGCTGTAGTGTGTACGATGTGCGCGTGCGTGCGCGTGTGTCTGTGTGCGTGCGTGTGTGTGTCGCTTCCATCAGCATGCGCGGTCTCAGTTCTTTGTCCGTGTAAAATTGAGGTCGACCGTTTTCAGCTGGCCTATCCCTGCCTGTCTGCCTGTCCGCCTGATTGTCTAACTGCTGTGATACCCAACGATTTCTTTGGGTTGGATCTTGGACTAAACATGTCTGATTTGTTGTTGCTGTTGTTGTTGTTGTTGTTGAATAACCACAATAAATAAGTTTACTCTTTTATGCGCCCTGAGAAGAGCGTTATGCAGCATGTTTTAGCAGATTTCCTCACATCCCGAGCGGTCTGATGAAGATGGGCCTTGGTCCTCCAGGCGGTTGTGCTATTTTGTTTCATATGCGTGATGCTCACTACTACGGGGATCACGTCGATCGACATTGTGTCAGCCAGGCTGCCTTGAAAACAGCCTTTTTCCAAAATATTGTAGGAGAGATAGTGGCCTTGATCAGTGTATCGTACCTGACCCTGACACGACGTCCTGATCAGTATATTGTGCCTGATCCTGAAACAAACCTAACTTAATTGCATTATGCTGGTTTAAAAGGCTCTACCTAGTCTGTATACAACCAGTTTATTTGCCTCCGCGGATACTGAAAATACTGTGAGCATCTAATCTATTTTTGAATGCATTAACTTACTCTACTTCCATGACATCCTGCGACCATACATTCCAAGAATTCACCATTCTCTGACTAAAAAAATATTTCCTGATATACAATCTAGATCTGTAAACAATTTGTAGCTGTGCCCTCCTGTTCTTGCAGCCGGTTGTATCTTGAAAAACTTGGTATAGTCTAATTTATCCTTTCCATTTATTAATTTATACACTTGTATTAATTCATCTCGAATTCTTCTTTTCTAAACACTGTAGACCAGTTTTTCTTAGTCTTTCCTCATAACTGTAATTCTAGAATCCCACTATCAGTTTTGTCGCTCTCCTTTGTATCCCTTCCAGCATTTTTATATCCCCTCTACGATAAGGACTCTACCCATGTACACAATACTCTAATCTAGGTCTAACTAATGATTTATACAGTTTGACTATCACTTCCTTCCTCTTATGTTTAATTTTTCTTTGTATACCTAACATGGCATTTGCCTTTTTCACTGCTACCTGGACTTGCTCATTCACCTGACCTGTATGATCTATTTCAACCCCTAGGTCCATTTCCTTTTCTATCATTCTAATATTGTTCTCGCCCATTCTGTAATTATGTTCCATATTGGATTTTCCCATGTTGATGACTACATTTATCTACATTTACCAGCTCACGGACCATTCTCGAATTGTATCTAAATCCGACCTCAGTATATACACTTCTGCTTTAGATGAAGCACTCCTATATATTTTTTTGTGATCCGCGAATTTTTGCAATCATGGATCCGAAATCAATGTCCAAATGGTTTATATATATCAAGAACAAAATTGTTCAGTATGTTGTGCCTAATCGGGATAGCGTCTCAGTTTCCCGCACAAAAGAGTAAACTTACTAACTGCGGACATTGTGCGTATTGGACTTGTAAACAAGGCAACAAATACAACAATGTCGAAACACAAGTATAACAAAATCCCAAATTGATTAATTCTTCCCTTCCTTGTAACGAATATGAAAGTATTGTTTTTAGACTTTTCCTCCAAACTAGAAAGGATAACTCTTGTATGACTGGTCAGAGTAATCGTTCTGAACCTTTTTATTTATACGAAAGACATTTTACAGCAAAATGAATTGTCAGGATTCAGGGAATTCGCGATGAAACACATTTCATATCTGTACTGTAGCAAGATCATCATCATCATGTAGCATTTCCTTTGCAGAACGCGGTTCTCATGGCAACATATCTGCAACACTCGATCCGTGGCAAGCTCTCCCGCATCTGCCAATGTCAAAATCGGAGGCTCTGTAGTGTACATTGTCCATCTTCTTCTCGGTCTGACTCTGCCTCTTTTGCCAGGTACCATCAGATCATCATTCAAAGACCATCGCTACATAGGTCAGTGACAACATGCAGCCATACACAGTCATCGGCTGCTCTTTCTGCCCCTCTCCAGATCTAAAATTTAATCTTAATTTCGTTTCACATTCCTCGCTACTCCTTGTGTTCTTGGGTCTTGGCTTAGCGTCCTTCGTTCTCAATCTCCCACTACCAAACCATGAAAAGGCTAAAGTAGCAGGATGTAGTTCAAACAACGTAATGCGTTGTGTCGTAGTTTACAGCTTGACTGCGATATATGCACCTTTCGGTCCAACACATCCGACTTCAGCAATCATTTTTTTTAGTACCGGGTTAGCATTCCCTCTTCGACCCCTTCTCCTTAGCCAGTCTGCCCTGCTGCAGCCTGTTATCCAGGATCACCGCGTGGAAGTGTAGAAGGGTCTTGGCAGCTCTGGTTCGCTGGCCCTGACGCTAGCAGTCAGCCATGAGCCGCTGACCACTGCAGCTCATGCGCTGCTCAGCATCTTGATCCCTTATGTTTTTGGGTCTAGCTCTCTTTCTATTTCCTTGAGGATTTCACGTGAGAGACTGTCTGGCTATGTATTCCATTGCGTATTTCATATCCAGCCGCATTTTCTTTAATGAATTTGTTGTTGACTCATTTCCCTTAGGTCTTCATTCCTCTCTTATTTCCTGCCACTTATGCCAGTTATCATTAGCAAACATCTGTTGATGAAGGACTGGGGTCTTTGTTATATGACATTTGTCGTTTTCCATATCTCCGCACCATACAGCAGCAACGACTTGATACTGGCGTTGAATATTCTAGTTTTGGGTTTTTTCTCTTAATTTTTCTAGATCTCCATGTGTTGTTTAGTGTCAGGAATGCCTTTCTTGATTTTGAATTCTAGTCTAGTATCGTTCTCTCTAGGCCACTGTAATATTTGATCTGCCCAAAGTGGATCCATATCCTAGACGTATGGTTGATTACTAGCCAGCTTTGTTCTATATCGAGCTCCTGTATGGCATTGTTTGGCTTCGTTCGTTCTCAGTCTCCCGCTACCAAGCAAAGGGCTTTGTAATAAGCAGAATGTAGTCCAGAGAACGTAATGATTTGTGTCCTAGTTTACAGCGAGACTGCGATGTTTGCACCTTTCAATCCGACACATCCGACTTGCAGCAGGCATTTTTGGGTACCGGATTAGCCTTCCCTCTTCGACCCCTTCTCCTTACCCAGTCTGCCCTGTTGCAGTCTGTTATCCAGCATCACAAAGGGGGGGGGGGGAGGAGGAGGATCTTCACCGGTCTGGTCACTAACCCTGACGCAAGCTGTCAGCTCTGAGTTTTTTACCGCTACAACTCATGCCCTGCTCATTATCTAGAACTTAATCACAGATCAAAACGGTAAGAATAGATTCTATTGATTGATCATTGACACACAGTGGTTGCTCACTGACACACAGTGGTTGCTCACTCGGTCTCTGTCCGCAACCGCGAGCTTAGTTTTAACACAAAAAACACTTTTCGTTGATTAATTTCAAACCTATTGTGGGGCCCAGGACAACACGCGAAGCTATGAACTGTTAGTTGTTTAGGTAGTTGATTCATTAATTAGTTAGTTAGTTTTATTTCCACTTATGCAGAAGCGCCTTGGAGAGCAGACGTCTTCTGTTCTGCGTCAAAGTGTATTGCAAAATCACTCTAATGTCATCTAACCACTTGCCCCGGGAAGGAAGACTTACGTCTTATCAGGCAAATAGACTGAACAGACATGTTAGTCAGGTTTAGGCGAAACATTCTGGCCAAGACCCTTACCTTGGCTTCCTTGTAGCCCTTCCTGGAAACAGGCTGTTCTCATGGCAGCCTGGCTAACACGGTGAGGGATCGACGTGATCCCCGTAGTATTTAGCGACACGTAGATGAAGCCAAGCATAGCACAACCGCCTGAAGGACCCAGGTCCACCTTCATCAGCATGATCGGGATGTGAGGAAAGCTACTGCAACCCACCACTTAACGTCCTTTTCAGGGCGCACAAAGGAGTAACATACTCATTATGGGCATTCGCAAACAACAACAACAACAACAACAACAACAACCTGCCTCGCTGCCGCCGTTTGCCTTGTAGCCGGATCGACCAACGTCGGAAGCCAATTGTCAAAGGACATTTAATGTTTTTTGCAGATCCGAAGTTGCAGCACAATGAGTGAGCTGACAGGAGTCAGTGACTCCAAGTCAGTAGCAGTACAATGAATGAGCTGACAGCAGTCAGTGACTCCAAGTCAGTAGCAGCACAATGAGTGAACTGACATGAGTCAGTGACTGCAAGTCAGTAGCAGCACAATGAATGAGCTGACAGCAGTCAGTGACTCCAAGCTGACTACTTGCACCAGGGTCAGCAAACCGGAGCGGACCAAGATATTATTTCACCTCCAAGAAACAGGCTGCACTAGTGTAGGTGGCTAGGAAAATAGGGATCATAGTAGAAAGACAAACCCCTTACCCCCCAAAAAAACCAGCTAAAATCATGTGTGTTGAGCCGAAATGTGCAGTAATCGCATCTTCATCTTCTTCTTCGTCTTTTGTCCTACTGATCTTGTCATTCGGCGTCGCAGAGAGGCGAGATTCGTAAATTTCTTGTTATCGCCAAATGGGAGGCTTCTGTTGTCGATAGTTGTAACTTCCTGAGAGTGTCAGACACTCTCGATCCATCGACGTCAAGGTCTGCCTCTTGCTCGTGGCCCGAAGACCTGCGTATGATATGCTCGCGCTACAGGCTGTTCATAATGCATTCTGACTAACCGACCAAACCACTTGTTTTGTTGAGAGTCAATGTAGGCACTAACTGGGTCTGTTGAGAGTCAATGTAGGCACTAACTGGGTTTTGTTGAGTCAATGTAGGCACTAACTGGGTCTGTTGAGAGTCAATGTAGGCACTAACTGGGTTTTGTTGAGTCAATGTAGGCACTAACTGGGTCTGTTGAGAGTCAATGTAGGCACTAACTGGGTTTTATTGAGAGTCAATGTAGGCATTAACTGGGTCTGTTGAGAGTCAATGTAGGCACTAACTGGGTCTGTTGAGAGTCAATGTAGGCACTAACTGGGTTTTGTTGAGAGTCAATGTAGGCACTAACTGGGTCTGTTGAGAGTCAATGTAGGCACTAACTGGGTCTGTTGAGAGTCAATGTAGGCACTAACTGGGTCTGTTGAGAGTCAATGTAGGCACTACCTGGGTTTTGTTGAAAGTCAATGTAGGCACTAACTAGGTTTTGTTGAGAGTCAATGTAGGCACTAACTGGGTTTTGTTGAGAGTCAATGTAGGCACTAACTGGGTCTGTTGAGAGTCAATGTAGGCACTAACTGGGTTTTGTTGAGAGTCAATGTAGGCACTTACTGGGTCTGTTGAGAGTCAATGTAGGCACTAACTGGGTCTGTTGAGAGTCAATGTAGGCACTAACTGGGTTTTGTTGAGAGTCAATGTAGGCACTAACTGGGTTTTGTTGAGAGTCAATGTAGGCACTAACTGGGTCTGTTGAGAGTCAATGTAGGCACTAATTGGGTTTTGTTGAGAGTCAAAGAAGACACTAACTGGGTTTTGTTGAGAGTCAATGTAGGCACTAACTGGATTTGTTGATAGTCAATGTAGGCACTAACTGGATTTGTTGAGAATCAATGTAGGCACTAACTGGGTCTGTTGAGCGTCAATGCAGGCACTAACTGGATTTGTTGAGAGTCAATGTAGGCACTAACTGGGTTTTGTTGAGAGTCAATGTAGGCACTAACTGGATTTGTTGAGAGTCAATGTAGGCACTAACTGGATTTGTTGAGAGTCAATGTAGGCACTAACTGGATTTGTTGAGAGTCAATGTAGGCACTAATTGGATTTGTTGAGAGTCAATGTAAGCACTAACTGGATTTGTTGAGAGTCAACGTAGGCACTAACTAGGTTTGTCCTCACTGTCTGCCTCAGGATGGTCTTGAGGCTTCGGTCACGGATTGTCTTTCCGGCTGCACTTCTCACACAGCGCATCTCACAGCTCTGGATCTTACTCTTATGGGATGCTAGTAAGGACCAAGATTGACATTGGTAACATAATGTAGGAATAAATAGTGTATTTATCAGCTTTCTTTTGGGATCAAGATGCGGAGCAGCGCTTGAGCTTCAGTGGTCTGCGACCCATAGCTGACTGCTAGCGTCAGGACCAGCGAACAAAAAGCTGCCAAGACCCTTCTACACCTCCACGCGGTGATCCTGGATAACAGGCTGCAGCAGGGCAGACTGGCTAAGGAGAAGGGATCGAAGAAGGAATGCTAACCCGGTACTCAAAAAATGTTTACTGAAGTCGGATGTGTTGGACCGAAAGGTGCAAATATCGCAGTCAAGCTGTAACTACGACACAACGCATTCAGTTCTCTGGACTACAGTCTGCTACTTAAGCCCTTTCAATCGGAAGATTGAGAACGAACGAAGCCAAACGAATCCAAGCTTCCTTTCAGTTGAAAGAGGCATTCCGTGGTGTTTCAAAATTGGTGCAATTTGATAGTGGAAACTGTTCACAGACATCATAGCCTCGCTGTAAAGTACGTTATAACGTCGTTTTCAGAAGAAGAAGAATTGAGACTACAATAATGTAACCTTGAGATTTAATCAGCAAAATCAGTGCCTGATGCCAGGTAGCCAAAAGCTGTCCTTGTTCGGAAAATCCATAAGGTTGGCTCATAGGAGTTTGCATTTCGGCCTCACTTTCTCTTCTTCGGTTTTCCACATTCAATATATTCTGGATCAAGATTCTGAGTAGTGCAAGGGTTAGCAACCCAGAGCTGGCAGGACCCTTCTCCACCTCCACGTGGTGATCCTGGAGAAGGGATCGAAGAAGGAAGGCTAACCCGGTAGTCCAGAGAATGGAATGCGTTGTGTCGTAGTTTACAGCTTGACTGCGATATTTGCACCTTTCGGTCCGACACATCCGACCTTCAGCAGGCATTTTTGAGTATCGATGTAACCTTCCTTCTTCGATCCCTTCTTCTTAGCCAGTCTGCTCTGCTGCAGGTTGTTATCCATGATCACCGTGTGGAGGTGTAGAAGGGTCTTGGCAGCTCTGGTTTGTTGACCCTGACACTAGCAGTCAGCTATGGGTCGCTGACCACTGCAGCTCATACGCTCTCTTCGCTGACTTCAAATCTGTATTGTGTTGTCGGCGTCAGCCTAAAACTAAGAAGAGTTGCCCCGAACCGAATGATGTGCCGAAATCAAATGTAACAGACCGGTCTCAAGATGCTGAGCAGTGCGTGAGCTGTAGCTGTCAGCGACCCAGAGCTGCAAGATTATTCCCCACCCCCACCTGGTGATCCTGGACAACAATCTGCAACAGGGCAGACTACCTAAGGAGAAGGGATCGAAGAAGGAAGGTTACATCGATACTCAAAAATGCCTGCTGAAGGTCGGATGTGTCGGACCGAAAGGTGCAAATATCGCAGTCAAGCTGTAAACTACGACACGACACGTTCCGTTCACCGGACTACCTGCTGCCACTTGCAAAGCACTTTTCAGGGCTTGGTAGCGGGAGTTTGAGAACGAACGAAGAAGAAGAAAAGTGGCTGACTGAAATACTAAGATTATTCTTTTCTCCTTTTCGCTCCTCATGGAGTATAGGGCTATAACACTGCAAGGGTGCTTACAGGAAGCCTGTGCTAAATTACTTTGTGTACTACTGCAGTGTTGATTTCTGTATAGCAATTTATTTTACGTGCGATTGCTAGTTCCATACACAACACACTTTAACAGTCTGTTAGAACACGCGTCTCATTAGAACAGTGATAGAGCACTGGCTTTTCATGGTAAATGTTACGGGTTTCACCTCCCGTCCCTGGGGAGGAAGACTAACGTCTGGTCAGGCACAACATACTGGTCAGACATGTTAGTCAGGGTCAGGCACAACATACTGGTCAGACATGTTAGTCAGGGTCAGGCACAACATACTGGTCAGACATGTTAGTCAGGGTCAGGCACAACATACTGGTCAGACATGTTAGTCAGGGTCAGGCACAACATACTGGTCAGACATGTTAGTCAGGGTCAGGCACAACATACTGGTCAGACATGTTAGTCAGGGTCAGGCACAACATACTGATCGGACATGTTAGTCAGGGTCCGGTAAAATATACTGATCAGACATGTTAGTCAGGGTCAGGCACAACATACTGATCAGACATGTTAGTCAAGGTAAGGCACAACATACTGATCAGACATGTTAGTCAGGGTCAGGCACAACATCCTGATCAGACATGTTAGTCAAGGTCAGGCACAACATACTGATCAGACATGTTATTCAGGGTCAGGTAAAATATACTTATCGGACATATTAGTCAGGTTCAGGTAAAATATACTGATCAGACATGTTAGTCACGGTAAGGTAAAATATACTGATCAGACATGTTAGTCAGGGTCAGGCACAACATACTGATCAGACATGTTAGTCAGGGTCAGGCACAACATACTGATCAGACATGTTAGTCAGGGTCAGGTAAAGTATACTGATCAGACATGTTAGTCAGGGTCAGGCACAACATACTGATCAGATATGTTAGTCTGGGTCAGGTAAAGTATACTGATCAGACATGTTAGTCACGGTCAGGTAAAATATACTGATCAGACATGTTAGTCAGGGTCAGGCACAACATCCTGATCAGACATGTTAGTCAAGGTCAGGCACAACATACTGATCAGACATGTTAGTCAGGGTCAGGCACAACATACTGATCAGACATGTTATTCAGGGTCAGGTAAAGTATACTGATCAGACATGTTAGTCACGGTCAGGTAAAATATACTGATCAGACACAACATACTGGTCAAGACCCTCACCTATGCTTTCTAGTAGTTCTCTCTGGAAACGGGCTGTTTTCATGGCAGCCTGGATAACGAGGTGAGGGATCGATGCGACCCCCGTAGTAGTAAGCAACCCACAGATGAAGCCTAACATTGCACAACCGCATGGAAGACTCCGGTTCACCTTCATCAACACGCTCGGGATGTGAGGAAAGGCACCTCAACCCGGAACTTAACGTCCTTTTTATGGCGCACGAAAGATATCATACTCATTGTGCCCATTCTTCAACAAAAACAACCTTCCGCTTCGTTCACGTTCGTCGACCCACATGTAAATGGGAACCTGACCTACGGTTAGGGAAGGACGGAAAGCGAGGTCGTCTTCTACAATGAAATCTGTAACACCGCATTCCCGGACACCCAGTGTCTGCTTACCCTTACAACACACAATAGGAAGACCTCAATGGACCAAAAATCGTCGAAATCGCAGTTTAAATCTAGCACCATTCATTGTATTTATCGCCATGTACTCGTGCCGTTCGATATCTGATGAAATAGAATGTTCCAACTATTCCAGAGACAGTTGTGTCGGAACTAAAGGTGCAAATAACCCAGTCAAGTTGTAAACTAGCTACAGAAAGCATTCCGTTCTTCGGACTACATCCCGTTTTATGTCCCTGTACAAAGTGCAACAGACAATTCAAGACTCAGATTGGCTTATTTAGCCAACTTGGAACTCATGCGAACAGTGAATGCTGACATGAGAATAGTTTACATTGAATGCTGACATGAGAACAGTTTACAGTGAATGCTGGCATGAGAACAGTTTACAGTGAATGCTGCCATGAGAACAGATTACAGTTAATGCTGACATGAGAACAGTTTACAGTGAATGCTGACATGAGAACAGTTTACAGTGAATGCTGACCAAGTGGTCTTCATCGATTACAAAACTCTGTTCAGGGCTTGGTATCGGGCGACTGAGAACGAACGTTGAAGATGAAGAAGAAGAAGAAGAAAAAAAAGAAGAAGAAAAAGAAGAAGAAGAAGAAGAAGAAGAAGAAGAAGAAGAAGACCCTACGCTTCTTCTTTTCGCTTGTTTGTCAAGCTTATGCCTTTCAGCGTCAGGTTATGAAGAGGTTTTCTTGACCGGGCCCTGGTATGTGCTTGTTTCTTTCAGCGTCAGGTTATAAAGAGGTTTTCTTGACCGGGCCCTGGTATGTGCTTGTTTCTTTCAGCGTCAGGTTATAAAGAGGTTTTCTTGACCGGGCCCTGGTATGTGCTTGTTTCTTTCAGCGTCAGGTTATAAAGAGGTTTTCTTGACCGGGCCCTGGTATGTGCTTGTGTCTTTCAGCGTCAGGTTATGAAGAGGTTTTCTTGACCGGGCCCTGGTATGTGCTTGTTTCTTTCAGCGTCAGGTTATAAAGAGGTTTTCTTGACCGGGCCCTGGTATGTGCTTGTGTCTTTCAGCGTCAGGTTATGAAGAGGTTTTCTTGACCGGGCCCTGGTATGTGCTTGTGTCTTTCAGCGTCAGGTTATGAAGAGGTTTTCTTGACCGGGCCCTGGTATGTGCTTGTGTCTTTCAGCGTCAGGTTATGAAGAGGTTTTCTTGACCGGGCCCTGGAATGTGCTTTGTACACGGGGAGCTTCATTGCTTCTGTTATTTCTGCTATCCATTTTTTGGGTGGTCGGCCCTTGGCTTTGTTTCCATTGTTTCCATTGTTTCCATTGTTTCCATTGCTTTCTAAGGGATACCATCTGGTGTTTGACGTGTTACGTGTCATATCTTCGTTTCTGAGTCTATCCATTCTTGTTACGCCAAGCATTCTGTTTAGGCATTTCATCTCTGTTGTAACGATATGTCTTTTATCTTTGTTTGTTAATGTCCAATACTGACACTGATAGCACAATGTGGGTAGAAGAATTGGCTTGCTTGGCTTCATTCGTTCTTAATCTCCCGCTACCAAAGCCTGACACGGGCCTAAGCAGCAGAATGTATTCAAGAGAACGGAATGCGCTGTGTCGTAGTTTACAGCTTGACTGCGATATTTGCACCTTTCGGTCCAACACATCCGACTATAGTGAATATTTTGAGTACCGGGTTAGCCTGCATTCCCTCTTCGATCCCTGTCTTACTGCAGCCTGTTATCCAGGATCACCGCGTGGAGGTGCAGAAGGGTCTTGGCAGCTCTGGCTCGATGGCCCTGACTCTGGCAGTCAGCTATGGGTCGCTGACCACTGCAGCTCATGCGCTGCTCAGCATCTTCGGGAGAATTGTATCGCGTTCTTTTTGTATCTATCGTCACGTGCTTAAATTGATTTGATCTGCTTTATTACAAATGTTTTGGATTTTGGTGTCGCCTTTGCCGTCTGCTAAGATCATGTTACCCAGGTACGTGAAATGTTACACCTGTTGAGCTTGTTGGTCTTGTATGAATATTGTTCTCTCTATTTAATTTCCTACAATCGTCATTACTTCTGTTTTCTCTATGTTGATTTTCATACCGTAATCCTTACATATTTCATTAAAATCGTTGATATGTTCCTGCTGTATTTTTCTGTGGTTGCCATTGTTCTTGCTGTTCGTCCATCGTAATCGATGAAGACCACTTGGTCAGCATTCACTGTAAACTGTTCTCATGCCAGCATTCACTGTAAACTGTTCTCATGCCAGCATTCACTGTAAACTGTTCTCATGGCAGCACTCACTGTAAACTGTTCTCGTGTCAGCATTCACTGTAAACTGCTCTCATGCCAGCATTCACTGTAAACTGTTCTCATGTCAGCATTTACTGTAAACTGTCCTCATGTTAACATTCACTGTAAACTGTTCTCATGTCAGCATTCAATGTAAACTATTCTTTTTTCAGCATTCACTGTTCGCATGAGTTCCAAGATGGCTAAATAAGCCAATCTGAGTCTTGAATTGTCTGCTACACTTTGTACAGGGACATAAAAAAAAACCCTTGCACGGAGGTTGAAGAAGGGTTGGTGTGAGCTGACTTGCGGACCGATCGTCTCTGGATGGCCTCATCTATCATTGATGCCTCTCAGCAACAGAGCTGCGCCAGTCTATGCGATTGTTGACTATTCTTTCCCCGTCATCGTGGTTTATACCGCACTGAATAATTGATTTCTTAAGTGTGTCCTTGTACCTTTTCCACTGCCCACCGCTTGCTCTCTTGCCATTTAAGAGTTCACCATAAAGCAGCTCTTTTGGTAGACGTTGGTCCGACATGTGTACCACATGGCCAGCACATCTCAGTTTTGCTGCACATATCATGTTGTGCATACTGGACATGCCCGATCGCGCTAACACATCTGTATTTGCCACCATGTCCTGCCACCATGTCCTGCCACCATGTCCTGCCACCATGTTCTGCCACCATGTTCTGCTACCATGTCCTGCCACCATGTCCCGCCACCATGTCCTACCAACATGTCCTGCCACCATGTCCCGCCACCATGTCCCGCCACCATGTCCCGCCACCATTTCCTGCCACCGTGTCCTGCAACCATGTCCTGCCACCATGTCCTGCCACCATGTCTCGTCACCATGTCCTGCTACCATGTCCTGCCACCATGTTCTGCCACCATGTCCTGCCCCCGCCACCATGTCCTGCCACCACTTCCTGCCACCATGTCCTGCCACCACTTCCTGCCACCACTTCCTGCCACTATGTCCTTCCACTCACTATGTCCTGTCACCATGTCCTGCCCCCCCCCCCCTCCGCCACCATGTCCTGCCACCACTTCCTGCCACCATGTCCCGCCACCACTTCGTGCCACCATGTCCCGCCACCATGTCCTGTCACCATGTCCTGCCATCTAATCCTCAGCAGTTTCCACAGGCAGTGCACGTGGAGGTGGTTTAATTTTCTGCGTCTGAGGAATGATCCATGGAGACGAACCTACACAACAAGCTATTAAGGAGCCTTGAAATGTACACACCACAGCAGATGGGGACAGAGCACATACAATCAGAACAGAGCTAAATGCCATGCAAAAGATCTAAAAGATCACATTCCAGTGGCTCCCCTCTCACTGTGGAATTATGGCAAACGAGAGAGCCGATGCACTATCCAAAAGCAGGTGGAAAAATGGAACAATACATCCATAAAGGGCCATATAATGAGGCTAAAACCATAATTCGCAGCCAGTATAAAATACAATGGGAGTAAGAAATTAGAGAGAGTAACAGTCTAGACCCAATCCACAAGCTAGAAAGACACCAGCAAACTGCAACCTTCCGCATGAGAACGCCCCACAGGAGACTACTGGGCCACCTATTTCGGTACAAAATCTCCCAAACAAATGAATGTCCTTGTGGGACAGGAGTCCAGACCCCTGAACACGTACTTCAAGAATCCCCGGCCTACAAAGAACTAAGATGCCAGACCTGGACAGATGGAGCAGAACTGAGACAAAAACTATGGGACCACAGCTCAGACCTAGAAAGGACTGTGGACTTCATCCTGGCGATAGGACTCAAGATTTAACATGATCAGAAAAATCCGAACGAAGAAGAAGAAGAAGAAGAAGATGAAGAAGAAGAAGAAGAAGAAGAAGAAGAAGAAGAAGAAATCCACCCCAGCAACCTTTATCCAGAGAACTGTCCTTTGCTTGTATACATTGTGAACAATACTTTCAACGAAAAAAAAGAAAAAGAAGAAGAAGAAAAAGAAGCAGTAGTAGCAGTTGGGAATGGTAAATGCCCATGCTCCGCAGAAGGAAGGACGGGTTACTTAAAAAAAAAGCTTCAAGTGAATGTTAAATCTTTTTGTGTTTAGCGCCGATTTCGGTAGCAATATTTTTTAACAAGGTGTGGTTGCCAGTCCCATGCACACTCTTCTCCAATCGTGTCTAGAAAGATCCCCACGCATCTTTCGCTTACAAAAAAAAATTAAAACAGCGAAAAAAGAAGTGGAATAACGCGAAGATAAAGATTAATGAAAATAAAGGTGCTATTTTTATCTAATCTCACGAACCCCCTGAAACTCATCCCCTCCCCAGTGTCTTTTTGCACCCCTGGACCCCACGCTAAGAACCCCTAACATTACACCCCTGACCCACTTGCAGTCCCGGAAGGGTGTCCTCTTCCATTGAAAACCTGGCGAAATGAAATTTAAGATCTCCATACCCTTAGCACGAAGTTGCACCAAGACAAGCCCAGCTGCCCCCGGTTGGTTGTTCCCGCCATTATGTTCACTTTACAGAAACGCAACTTGACAGCGGGCACGTCAACCATCACGATTCTTAATGGACAATTAAATAAAAAGGGTTTAATGTGATTATGTACGTATAATCTCTAGACATTTTTTGTTAGTAAATGCTAGCAGAGTAACAGCATTTTGTGCGACAATAGCTGATTATATTATTTGTGCACATTTTGATTGAAATACTTCAAATAGCATTGTCAATCCGGTCTTTGTGACGACACTGTTCAGCAGTTAATAATATTCATATTGTAAAATTGCGTTGTTTGAGATTACGGGGAAATTCAAATATGCGAGGTTGTATTCTGTGTAGCCTTCATAAAGTTGGTTATGTTTATAGTAACACGTTGTGGGTTGTGCTTATCAATGCCATTCATACTATTGGTTCATCCTTTCGCTCCACGAGGAGTATGGGGACATCACTAAAGCTCGTTCCATTATAGGAAGCCTTTCTCCGCGCGATTTCAGAGCAAGGATTGACGGGATGGTTTTGCAAACCCCATGCAATACTCTCTTTATTCGCCTTTTACGATATGCTTGTGAGATAACGTTGTTCGTATACTAAACTTTCAGTCCGGGTATCACTCGGGTTTATAGTTGCTGTGTTTGCTGTTACAGCTATGTTTGAATTTCGAGTTGTGTTTGTACTTAGAGTTGTGTTTGTATTTACAGTTTGTGGCAAGAAACTTACAACCGCCAAAAAGGTTGGTGATTGTAAGAAGTGACTTTTTTTTTACTTTTGTTATAAATATAATTGTGTTTGTATTGATATTTGTGTTTGTATTTATATTTGTATTTACAGTAGTGTTTGTATTTACAGTAGTGTTTGTATTTAGAGTTGTGTTTGTATTTAGAGTAGTGTTTGTATTTAGAGTTGTGTTTGCTGTTACATATATGTTTGTACTTAGAGTTGTGTTTGTATGTACAGTTTGTGGCAAGAAACTTACAACTGCCAGAAAGGTTGGTAGTTGTAAGAAGCGACTTTTTAAAAACGTTTTTTTTACTTATAATTGTGTTTGTATTTATAGTTGTGTTTGTATGTACAGTTGTGTTTGTATTTATAGTTGTATTTGTATTTACAGTAGTGTTTGTATTTGCAGTAGTGTTTGTATTTATAGTTGTGTTTGTATGTACAGTTGTGTTTGTATTAGGAGTAGTGTTTGTATTTAGAGTTGTGTTTGTATTTACAATTGTGTTTGTCATTAGAGTTAGAATTTAGAATGTTTGTACTTATAGTTGTTGTGTTTGTAGGTATAGTTCTTGTGTTTGTAGATATAGTTCTTGTGTTTGTTGGTATAACTGTGTTTGTACCGCCAGTTTTTGTGTTTGTACCGACACGTCTTGTGTTTTTACCGACACTTCTTGTGTTTGTCTCCACAGTTCTTGTGTTTGTACCGACAGTTCTTGTGTTTGTACCGACAGTTCTTGTGTTTGTGCCGACAGTTGTCGATATTAGTATTAAATGTACTCAAAAATTTTATGTGCTCAAACGTACATTTGAAAAAAATGTTCAGAAAGAAGTCATTTGCCCAACTGTCTCTTACAACTGCCGACTTATTAGTTCGTTAGGTTGCCATTACTTCCTGTACGTGGAGGAACGATCGAGTTTAACTTACAATTATTGTGTTAAAATTTACATTTGGCATGTCCGTTTTGAGAAGTTAAGTCAGAAGTTATAAATTTAACTTCTGAGAGTGTGTGAGATTATGTAAGCGTTCTCTGCCGAAGATGGATGTGTCGGACTGAAAGGGTGCAACTTTCGCAGTCAAGATGTAAACTAGCGACACAACGCATATCGTTCTCTGGACTACATCCTGCTACTTGCAGAATCCTGTCCAGAGCGTGGTAGAGGGAGGTTGAGAACGAACGCAGAAGAAGTAGCAGTTCAATTGTACAACGTTTTAACTCTTGAAGTGATGCAAATAGTGGGAGGGTATAAAACTATACGTTTTTGCCTATTTGATTGTCTGAAATTATACGTTTACAACTTGAATTGTCTGAAATTATGCAACACTAGCAATAATATCGACGCTGCTCAGGGTAGTTATGTAAGTATTACATTTTTATGGCTCTTTCATCAACCCCCCTCCCCCCCCTTACCCTCACATCCCCGCTGCACTTCCTCCCAGTTCACCTAAGGTGTGACTTTCAAGCTATGACCATTTACCAACCTCCTCCACCCTTTTTTTCCTTCCTACGCGCCCCCTCCCTCCCACCGTTAACCAACCTTTGCTCCTCCCATCTTGTCCCACCTGAAACTCTTTCCCACCTACTCGCCAATTCCTCTGTCCATCTCTTTTGACTGTCAACTTACACATCCTCCTAACCATCTCTTGTCCCAACCCGACTACTCCTCGCCTCACTCCTCAACCACCCTCCCCTCCACCAACCAACTCATTTCCTCCATCCCGCCTCCCATCTCTTCAACCATATCTTCCAACAACCCGCCCACTCCCAGCCCATATCTCACTTTTCAACCCGTCAGTTAACACCAGCTTATCCCTGTGAACCCTCTAAGACAGAAGCACGTCACATATGTCAAAAGAGCAAATGACGAGATGCAGAGAAAGCCGCAAGGCATCTCGCGCGCAAATGGACTGCGCATTACACTAGTCAAGCAAATGGGGATACTCGGGTCACAGTTCATATTTATATAAAGCTTAATTTGTAAAAGAAAGTCCTTTAATGCTCAATTTTAAAAATTTATTTATAGAAGATGTAGACAGGCATGTCCTAAAAGATAACTAGATATTTTGTTTGGATCAGTGGAACGGTTTAGAATTGTTTAGGGAACAAACAGACTTTCAGCCTTATACATTTACATTCTACTATATGTAGTGTTAGAAAGTATATATCATTGTACTTCTCAGCGTTTAGAATTCAAATGTAGTTAGTAAAGTTAATTATTATTGAAAGCAATCACTTTATCGAGCTGTATTTTTATATATAGAAAAAACAGGACTATGGGTTTAAAAAAAATTGATTGGCTACCTTTATCACATTTGTTGGCTCCCTCTGTCACATTTGTTGGCTCCCTCTGTCACATTTGTTGGCTCCCTTTATCACATTTGTTGGCTCCATTTATCACATTTATTGGCTCCCTTTATCACATTTGTTGGCTCCCTCTGTCACATTTGTTGGCTCCCTTTATCACATTTGTTGGTTTCCTTTATCACATTTGTTGGCTCCCTTTATCACATTTGTTGGTTCCCTTTATCACATTTGTTGGCTCCCTTTATCACTGTTGTTGGTTCCCTTTGTCACATTTGTTGGCTCCCATTATCACATTTGTTGGGTCCCTTTGTCACATTTGTACGCTCCCTTTGTCACATTTGTTGGCTCTTTTTATCACATTTGTTGGTTCATTTTCAACATTTCTTTGTTATCTTTCCCTTATTTGTGTGTGTTCCCTTTCCCATATTTATTTGTAATCTTTCCTTATTTGTTTGTTATCTTTCCCATATTAGTGTGTTATCTTTCCTTATTTGTTTGTTATCTTTCCCATACTAATTTGTTATCTTTCCCATATTAGTTTGTGATCTTCCCTTATTTGTTTGATGTCTTTCCCATATTAATTTGTTATCTTTCCCATACTCATTTTTTTATATTTCTCATATTTGATGGATATCGTTCCCATATTAATTTGTTATCTGTCCCATATTTGATTGTTATCTTTCCCACATTAATTTGTTATCTTTACCATATTCATTTTTTTATCTTTCCCATATTTCATGGTTATCTTTCCCATATTAATTTGTTATCTTTCCCATATTAATTTGTTATCTTGACCATATTCGTTTTTTATCTTTCCCATATTTGATGGATATCTTTCCCACATTAATTTGTTATCTGTCCCATATTTGATTATCTTTCCCACATTAATTTATCTTTACCATATTCATTTTTTATCTTTCCCATATTTGATGGTTATCTTTTCCATATTAATTTGTTATCTTTCCTAAATTAGTTTGTTATCTTTACCATATTAATTTGTTATCTTGACCATATTACTTTTTTATCTTTCCCATATTTGATGGTTATCTTTCCTATATTAATGTGTTTTCTTTCCTATATTTGACTGTTATCTTTCCCATATAAATTTTTATCTTTCCCATATTAGTTTGTTATCGTTCCCATATTTGATTGTAATCTTTCGCATGTTAGTTTGTTATCTTTCCCACATTAGTTTGTTACCTTTCCCATATTAGTTTGTTATCTTTCTCTTATTTGTTGGTTTCGTTGTCCATTATTTTCCCGATTCCATCATTTAATGGTCCCTCTGCCTTTCTTTCTTGTTCATCGTCCGTTTGTTATTGGTTTTCATGTCCTCTTTTGTTGGTCTTTGCCCAAATGTGTGCCTTTTCCCCCTCATGTTTTGGTTTCTTATCCCACATATTTGTGTAGGTACCATTTCCATGGTGAGTTGTCTGTCTAGCTAAAATAGAACGCCCCAGTCTACCCGCTAGTTGTTCGGAACCTGACCTATAGTTACGGAATACAAAGCAGAGCGTTAGGAAACTGTTCATTCCACCTCACGCAATATAATGAAGTCTCGAACACTTCTTCTACAACGGCATGTGTTGCTGTATGTCTACGTTTCATAGTTTTTTTTTCAACTACATGTCCTTGGCATGCGTTGGTACATGCGAACTATTATCTGATGAGCAAATATATGGGTGCTGTTTCTATCGATTAACTAGCAGTATTGTTCTTCGATCAACTGATGCTATGCTTCTAGACCGGCGAGGTTCACCAAGAAGACTGCTTTTCAGATATTCGCCGGTCCCCCACAGCTTTTCGAGCAGGCTTGCTCCCCGGGTCAGATTGTCTCTCTTTGGTTTGTATAAGTAGGACAGTCCTGCAGGATATGTTCTGGTGTTTGCTTGGTGCTCCACAATCACATGTGACGGTGTCTCTAAGACCCATTCTGTGGAGGTAGGCATTGAGTCTGCAATGTCCTGCTCGGAGTCTGGAGATCTTTGTCTGCCCATCGCTGACAAGTTTGTCTATGCTATCATTTTGTGACTTATATTCTTTGATCCATTCCGCCGTCATGGATCGTTTGATGAGTGTCTTTGCTTCTTTATAACTCTGTTGAAAGCGAGTTTGCGTGCCGCCACTTCCGGCTTTTTCAAGCTCAACTGCTTTCTCGTTTCCAAGTACCCCATAGTGGGCCGGAATCTACTGTTGTATTTTATATTGTGTGAGAGCCTATTTCTTTTGGGGGGGGGGGGGGGGTGGGTGGAAAGGGCGAGGGGGGGGGGGTCTTGAAATGGATTTGAGTACGATCCTGGAGTCTGTTATAATGATCGTTTTCACTGTAGTTGTGTTTTGGCTGATACGAATCCTCGATGCCGCATGATCAGATGTTGCTTCAGCTATGAAATTGACACAGGTCTCTCCTGCTTGGTATAGAGTGGTTTGTTTGTGTCATCGTTGTAGTGTGCGATGTAGGACTTGCAGTTGTTGTTATCTCATAGCTGCCGAGCAAGCCTGCTCTTGGCAGCCCAATGCCATTCTTATATAGATACAGGTCTTCTTCAGTTGTCTCACTGCTCCGTATAGTGTGTTGGCAATTGTCGGCAGTGCTTAAAATAATATTTTCCTCACTTCCGCAAGCGCTTTGCACTCAATGAATAGATGACGAACAGTTTCATCAGGATGAGAGTAATGACTGCACAGGGGCAAGTGCTGGGTATTGATGCGGTTCAAGTGGCTATTGACTCTGGTATATCCTGTTCGGAACTGAAAGTTGAGACTTTGATCTCTAATATGTAGTGTATTTATGTCATCGTTACTTTTTGGCTGTGACATTTCTCTAAATACACTGCGACATTGCAGGACAGTTAAAAGTGAAATATATTTGTGTTTACAGTGTATAATCGGTTCTTAATGCATTTGATTTGTTCTCTTCAGATTTAGCGCAATTTATTTTAACAAAATATATGTGTATGTTCAATATGTAACAGAAGTGATCCCCTTATTCAAAAGAGGAAAACAAAAATGAGATCCAGCAAATTATAGACCAGTGAGTTTAACGAACATAGTATGTAAATTGTTAGTCATTAATCAAAGTAAACATTGTATGCATTTATACAAGTTTAATCTAATCAGAAATAATCAGCATGGGTTTACTAACAGGATGGACCAATTTTGTTTTTGATATGCATAAACGATTTGGACAATGATATGGGATCCATGATTTCAAAATTCGGGGATGACACAAAAACTATATAGTAGTGTCTCATCTAAAGCAGAAGTGGATATATTGAGATCGGATTTAGATACAATTCGAAAATGGTCTGATAGCTGGCAAATGGAGCTTAATTTTTATTTAAATGTACAGTCATCCACATGGGCAGATCAAATATAGAACATGATTACAGAATGGGCGAGAACAATATTAGAATAATGGAAAAGGAAAGGGACCTAGAGGTTATAATAGATCATACATGTAAGGGGGGTGAGCAAGTTCAGGTAGCAGTGAAATAGGCAAATACAATGTTAGGTATGTTAAAAACAAATATTAAACATGGGAGCAAGGAAGTAATAGTCAAACTGTATAAAGCAATAGTTAGACCTAGATTGGAGTACTGTGTGCAGGTGTGGAGTCCTTATCGTAGAGGAGATATAAACATCCTGGAAAGGAAACAAAGAAGAGCGACAAAGCTGATAGTGGGATTCCTGAATTACACTTATGGGGGAAAAACTCATAAAAACCAGCCTACAGTGTCTATAAAGGAGAAGAATTCCAGGTGACTTAATACAGGTTTATAAGATAATTAACAGCAAGGATAAATTAGTATATAAAACGTTTTTCAAAATGCAACCACCTACGAGAACAGGAGGGTACATCTACAAATTAAGTAAAGAAAGGTCCAGATTACATATTAGGAAATATTTGTTTAGTCAGAGTGGTGAGTGCTTGGAATGAATTGCCATATTAAGTATTGAAAACAGGGAAATTATTGCATTCAAAAATATATTGGATGCGCATAGTTTTTATAGCAAGGAGAACTAAATGAAACTGGAAGTATACAGACTCTGCAGAGTATTCTAAAACCAGTATAAAGACGTTAAGTTAACGCCATTGAGCACCATGTAATGTCTTTTCAATTACTCGCTGTGACACTTGAATGTGTGTCCATTTAGCACAATTTGTTACATGAACCAAACCCTTAACATGTACTCATCTGTCCGACACTTATCGAATCACCTTACGCCAGGCAGAGTCCGTTCGACCACTCACAGGAAACAAGAACGCTCGGATGTTTGTCCACATCTGAACCGTTCAACGCCATCACAAATGGTGACCTCATTTTATTCTCACCAACACAGCTTGTGAAGTAAAACCTTTTTTTTAAATTTTATTTATAACCACTGGATTATGAAAGAATACTCTTCATTCAGGATTGCATGATATCATTTCACCGAGGATCGTAACAAGGAGAGAGACCGTTCGCTAAGTATGTTCCTTGATCAAATAAACTCCAAGCTTTTGTTGATAAACTTGTTACTGCGGTGTGTTTACAAATGCAATGGCTGTCTCTCTATCAGGTACGTATTCCACTATCTTATTTGTTAATGAGTTTTGATGTCAAATAAATAAATATGTGCTACATTATTTGAAAATAATAGGTCCACTGTAACATTATAACCATTATGTTAAATACGACTACATAAGGTTGTGCATGTGGCTAGCAACCTCATCATGTAAAACTATTTTTATTTAAACCGGTACTGCAAATACTCATATACATGACATATTTACAGTAAAGTGGATAGCTGTATCTGGTAGTCCTATGCCCAGCTTGAATCCAGAAGTCTGTATATATATATATATCTTGTGTATTCTCTGACACACCTCTACACTCCAGCGCGAGGAGAAGAGATGCCATTAAGAAAGTAGATAAATACACACATACATACGGACCTGCATACAAATATACATACATACATACATACATACATACATACATACATACATACATACATACATACATACATACATACATACATACGGACGTTCATGCATATATACATACATACATACATACATACATGCATACACACATACATACATACATACATACATACATACGGACGTGCATGCATATATATATATATATATATACATATGTGTGTGAATGAATATATGTATGTCTGTATATATGCATGCACGTCCGTATGTATGTGTGTATGCATGTCCGTATGTATGTATGTGTGTATGTGATAGTTTGTCCATCACAAGGGATGAAGACCACTCTCTTTGTTCAACCGTGTGGACAGTCGTATCTCCTGCTGTGTCCGCTGAAATGGGTGACTTGCGCGGAGATTTGGATTAAAGTGAGGAAGAAACTGCGCCTTTTGTCAACCTCACGCACAGAGCCTAAGCTACCTTTTGCCAGTGGCAAGACATTCATCGAGACGACTGGACATATCATAGGATGCAGATTTTGCCCCAGGGTTACCACCGAAGCCTTTCCGTAAACATGTAACCCGCAGGGTAGAATGGTGGAAAGGCATCTAACGCAGTTTGTCGTGCCTTTTCGATAACCACAAGAGGTCGTATGGACAACACTCAGCGTGTGAGTGAGTCTGGCATCTCTCCCCAGCTGTATTCAGTTCATCATAGTAGCATCTAAAATTCCCACACGCCATATTCGTGAAGGTGAACCGGCAGAACTAACCTGTGAGATACGACACAGGTATAACTAGTTTAAGCGTAGCGCCATTCAGCCGGCGTCCAGACCAGGATAAACGGATGGAAGAAATCACAAAAAAAGAACGAAATAACAAGTCCAGACGGAAAACAACTCCACGTATCCGTGAACACAAGTGTAAGTCGTCGACTAGTGTGAATTCCAGGCAAATCCGTGGTCTGTCGGCATCCATAATGATCCAAAACAGTAGAGAAATGTAGACTCGCAGCCAGTTACGGCGCCATCTTTGCTGTTCACTCCTGTTCACTCTATGTGTATGTATCTACTTTCTTAATGGCATCTCTTCTCCTCGCGCTGGAGTGTAGAGGTGTGTCAGAGAATACGCAAGAATCTTCTTCTCTTTCTACCGCTTCTTCATTGGTCTTCAGACTTCGACTGCTGCTAAAGACGGATGTGTCGGACCAAAAGGAGCAAATATCGCATTCAAGCTGTAAACTAGGGACACAACGCATTCCGTTCTCCGGACTACATCCTGCTACTTGCAAACCCCTGTTCAGAGCTTGGTAGCGGAAGATTGAGAACGAACGCAGAAGAAGAAGAGGATGAAATAAGAAGACTTTCACTTCAATTACTCTAACAAAGCCAACAGTCAATTCGAGGTCTTCCTCTTGTTCGCGTTCCAGCAAAGTCCTGAGTTTAAACAAATCTAATTCTCGCTGTCCTCTGCGGCACGTGAGGCATTCACAAGGACTTCCAAGGCCTTTCTGCCTTGGACAACCTCTCACTCCATACTATCTCAGCACGGCTCATCCAACTTCATGCCTGACCAAGTAGATCTTCATCTACCTTTCTTTCTGGTGTAGACGTAAGTGCTGTTTATTTGGGGCTGTCCGGACTCCATCCATCTCCATCTTCTCTCTCTCTCTCTCTCTCTCTCTTATAGTGCTATCCATATCTCCTTGGTTGGTGTCATGTAGGAGTTTGTTATTTGAAATATGTTCTGGCCAAAACACTCTAATAATTCTGTGACGGTATGTATGGTGAAATGGTTTTGGCTTGGCTTGGCTTGCCTTCGTTTGTTCTCAATCTCTCGCTACCAAGCCCTGAAAAGGGCTTTGCAAGTAGCAGAATGTAATCAATAGAACGTAATGCGTTGTGTCGTAGTTTACAGCTTGACTGCGTTATTTGCTCATTTCTGTCAAACACATCCGACTTCAGCAGGCATTTTTTGAGTACCGGGTTAGCCTACCCTCTTCCATCCCTTCTCCTTAGCCAGTCTACCCTGTTAACTTAACTTAACTTAACTTAACTTAACGTCTTTATACTGGTTTAGATTTCAGTGTTTGGTAGTGGGAGATTGAGAATGAACGGTGTCTTCCGTAGGTCATGTCCTGCCCAGCACCATTTTGTTTCTATGAATGTTCCAATGAATGTTGTTGACTCCTTTCCCATAGGTCTTCATTCCTCGCCAAATTCTGGTCACTGCATGCCCAGTATCCTTCTTATTTGCTAGAAGAAACATCTTCAAAGAAGAGAACTATGATGTTAACTATTTCCTGTGGTGAGTAGTTTTGGTGAGGCAAAATATATTGGCCAAGACCCTCACCTCGGCTTCCTCGTAGCCCTTCATTGAAACGGACTGTTTTCATGGCAGTCTGGCTAACGAGGTGCGGGGTTGACGTGATTCCCGTAGTAGTAAGCGACACGCAAATGAAGCCAAGCATAGCACGACCGCTTGGAGGACCCCGGTCCACCTTCATCAGCACGCTCGGGATGTGAGGAAAGCTACGACAACCCGCCACTTAACGTCCTTTTCAAGGCGCACGAAATAGTAAACCTGCTCATTATGGGCATTCAAAACAACAAAAAACTTATGGTATATTATTTTGTACAGACTATTGTAGCGTTTGATGTGGCCCGTATTTAAGTTTCCTAGACGTAGTGATGTTTACTAGCAATTTTTTTATATATACCCCTCTTTGTAGAGACGATTGAGTTTTTCTTATTTCGCTGTACTTGGTATTTTTAGAACTTTCCTGTAGAATGTTTTAAAGATTCTTTTTCCTCTTCATCGTTCGTCCTCAAACTCGCGTTACCAAACCATGAAAAGGGCTTTGCAGGTAGCAGGATGTGGTCTGGAGAATGGAATGCCATGTGTCGTAGTTTACAGCTTGACTGCGATATTTTCAGCTTTCGGTCCAACAATTTAAACTTCAGCGGGCATTTTTTTAGTACCGGGTTAGCATTCCCTCTTCGATCCCTTCTCCTTAGCCAGTCTGATCTGTTGGAGTCTGTTATCCAGGATCACCGCGTGGAGGTGTAGAAGGGTTTTGGCAGCTCTGGTTCACTGACCTTGGCGTTAGCAGTCAGCTATGGGATGAGAATGAACGAAGAGAAAGACAAGTTAGTAGAAGCGTAAACATGCTACTTCTTGACCACACAAAATAAACGACCATCACAAAATTGCGTGTCAATGTTTAAGTTTAAGGTCCATGTAAGGGGGCCAGCCGCATTTAGAATCGACAGGAATCTAGAGTGCAAGAAACACCGCATTGAATGAGTTAACAAAAATAGTTGAACACACAGGAGGCCAGCCGTTCTAATCGTGGCTATTTTGTGTGTCCCAGATGTTGTAATGTTATGAGTCAGTTTCCGGTGATATCGTGTCAACGGCTCTAGGCTAGGGTGTATGAATCTAGGCCAGTCAAGTATTACAGTGTTCCCAGTAGGCAGGGAAACAATTATAATAAATGGTTTGGCTTGGCTTCGTTCGTTCTCAATCTCCCGCTACCAAACCCTGAAAGGGCTTAAGTAGCAGAATGTAGTCCAGAGAACGGAATGCGTTGTGTCGTAGTTTATAGCTTGACTACGATATTTGCACCTTTCTGTCCAACACATCCGACTTCAGCAATCATTTTTTGAGTACCGGGTTAGCATTCCCTCTTCGATCCCTTCTCCTTAGACAGTTTGCCCTGCTGCAGCCTGTTATCCAGAATCACCGCGTGGAGGTGTAGAAGGGTCTTAACAGCTCTGTTTCGCTGGCCCTGACGCTATCAGTCAGCTATGGGTCGCTGACCACTGCAGCTCATGCCTAATAAATGGTTTGAGTAGTGTATTTCTTACGTTGCTCTAGCCGCATGTGCCTTTACCCAACTAACAAACATCTGGAAATCAAAATCATTGAGCGCCAAAATGTTTAACTACAACGTATTACCAATACTCACATGTGGTTGTGAATGTTGGAAAATAACAAATGCATAGGAAAAGAGGCTAAATGCAGTTTATGTTAAGTGTCTTAGAAAACTGTTGAACATTGGCTTGGAGAAATTCATAACCAACAAAACAGTCAGATCAATCAACAATATGTTCATGACTCATCAGGAAAAAACGGTGGTTATACATCGGACATGTTCTTAGAATAGACAGCAACAGACTCCCTCTGCAAGCATTTATGTGATCACCATCTGGCAGCAGGAAAAGAGGAAGACCGAAAGTAACTCTCTGCATAGCAATCGTCAAAGAGGGTTCCACTATGGGATTGAACATTCATGAATTGAAAATAGTGGAGTCACACAGATCAAACTGACGAGCGCTGGTTTCTGCTTTGTGTGTCGTGTTTGGTACAGAGTGGAGTCACACAGATCGAACTGACGAGCGCTGGTTTCTGCTTTGTGTGTCGTGTTTGGTACTTAAAGAGTGGAGTCACACAGATCAAACTGGCGAGTACTATTTTCTGCCTTATGTGTCGTGTATGACACTTAAACTTGAGTGAGCAAGTCCAGGTAGCAATGAAAAAGGCAAATGCAATGTTAGGTATGATAAAAAGAAATATTAAATATAGGAGCAAGGAAGTGATAGTCAAACTGTATAAAGCATTAGTTAGATCTAGATCGGAGTGCTGTGTACAGGTGTGGAGTCCTTATCGTAGAAGGGATATAAACATACTTGGAAGAATACAAAAAAGAGAGACAGAGCTGATAGTGGGATTCCAGAATTACAGTTATGAGGAAAGACTCAGAAAAACCGGCCTACAGTGTCTAGAATAGAGACGAATTCGGGGTGACAATACATGTTTATGAAATGATCAGAGGAATGTGTAAATTAGACTATAACAAGTTTACAAGTTTTATTTAAAAATACAGACACAAGAACAAGAGGGCATACCTACAAATTAACTAAAGAGAGATCCAGATTAAATATTAGGAAATATTTTTTTAGTCAGAGAGGGGTGAATGCTTGGAATGCATTGCCACGGAAGGTAGTGGATGCACAGACAGCTAATGCATTTAAGAATACATTTGATGCGAATAGCTTTTAGAGCAGGGTAATGTAGATGAAAATGGTTGTACACAGACTCTGAAGAGTCTTCTAAACCAGTTAAGTTAAGCTAAATAAGTTAAGTTAAGTTAAGTTAAGTTAAAGAGTGGAGTCACAAAGTCCAAACTGGCGAGAGCTGGTTTCTACCTTATTAGCCGTGCATGCCACTTAAAGAACGATTGATTCTTGATTGAGTGTATAAATTACATCAACCAAAAATTGCCACCAGCAGCCTGGACGCACGCCTACACGGATGGCTCAGCCAAAGATGCCATTGGAAACGGGGGAGGAGGCATCACTATAACACTGAAAAGCAGTCTACTTAGCAGCATTTGCCACTGGGAGACGCTGCAGCAACTTCAGTGCCGAAGCCAGTGCCCTGAGACAAGCAGCTGAAACCCTTATAGACCATAAGGAGCAGGCAGAAAAGCAAGTAATCATTTTCACAGACGCTCTCGCGGTGTTAATGGCGCTCAAGAACCAGCACAGAAATGAACTCGGTGCTCTGGCAGACTCGCTCGAACGCCTGTCCCAGTGCTTCACAAAAAGCACAGTCCAGTGGATACCAGCCCACTGCAACATTCCAGGCAACGAGGAGGCAGACATACTCGCCAGGGAGGGAGGAATGCTGCAGCAGAGTGATACAGAAATCACATACAATGAGACAAAAGCATTCATCAGGGCAACGTACAGTGCAAAATGGTAAAAAGACCACCCTGGCCACATAGAAAGCGATGCGTACCATCAACTCTCCAGGCGAGACCAGGTGATAATTCTTCGGCTACGCACAGGTCACAAGAGACTTAGATGCCATCTGTACAACAAGTTCAAGATTGGCACTACAGACCTTTGTGCCTGCGGCACAGCCCCCATGAAGGCAGAACATATTTTTCAGTCTTTTCCACTGTATACCGACAAAAGAAGTAGCATTTGGCAACAGCTAGTGTCCTTCCACGAGAAGCTGTACGGAAGCGTACAGTGCCTTGAGCCGACCGCTGCGTTCGTTAGAGTCATTGAAGTTGAGGTCTGAAGACGAACGAGGAAGAAGAAGATTGAGTGTATATGTCCGCGAAACCCCATGATTTTCAGTTATTTATCAATCAATCAAAACCCGTCGTTCTTCTCTGTGCATTTGGCATTGACAACATCTCGCGCATGCACGTCCTGGTCTGCCCATTCTGCCTCTCTCCAGGTGTAGTAATTTAATCTTAGTTCTTTCTGCCCCTCTCCAGGTGTAGTAATTTTATCTTAGTTCTTTCAGCCTCTCTCCAGGTGTAGTAATTTAATCTTAGTTCTTTCTGCCCCTCTCCAGGTGTAGTAATTTTATCTTAGTTCTTTCTGCCTCTCTCCAGGTGTAGTAATTTTATCTTAGTTCTTTCTGCCCCTCTCCAGGTGTAGTAATTTTATCTTAGTTCTTTCTGCCTCTCTCCAGGTGTAGTAATTTAATCTTAGTTCTTTCTGCCTCTCTCCAGGTGTAGTAATTTAATCTTAGTTCTTTCTGCCTCTCTCCAGGTGTAGTAATTTAATCTTAGTTCTTTCTGCCTCTCTCCAGGTGTAGTAATTTAATCTTAGTTCTTTCTGCCTCTCTCCAGGTGTAGTAATTTAATCTTAGTTCTTTCTGCCTCTCACCAGGTGTAGTAATTTAATCTTAGTTCTTTCTGCCTCTCTCCAGGTGTAGTAATTTAATCTTAGTTCTTTCTGCCTCTCTCCAGGTGTAATAATTTAATCTTAGTTCTTTCTGCCTCTCTCCAGGTGTAGTAATTTAATCTTAGTTCTTTCTGCCTCTCTCCAGGTGTAGTAATTTAATCTTAGTTCTTTCTGCCTCTCTCCAGGTGTAGTAATTTAATCTTAGTTCTTTCTGCCTCTCTCCAGGTGTAGTAATTTAATCTTAGTTCTTTCTGCCTCTCTCCAGGTGTAATAATTTAATCTTAGTTCTTTCTGCCTCTCTCCAGGTGTAGTAATTTAATCTTAGTTCTTTCTGCCTCTCTCCAGGTGTAGTAATTTAATCTTAGTTCTTTCTGTCTCTCTCCAGGTGTAGTAATTTAATCTTAGTTCTTTCTGCCTCTCTCCAGGTGTAGTAATTTAATCTTAGTTCTTTCTGCCTCTCTCCAGGTGTAATAATTTAATCTTAGTTCTTTCTGCCTCTCTCCAGGTGTAGTAATTTAATCTTAGTTCTTTCTGCCCCTCTCCAGGTGTAGTAATTTAATCTTAGTTCTTTCTGCCCCTCTCCAGGTGTAGTAATTTTATCTTAGTTCTTTCTGCCTCTCTCCAGGTGTAGTAATTTAATCTTAGTTCTTTCTGCCTCTCTCCAGGTGTAGTAATTTAATCTTAGTTCTTTCTGCCTCTCTCCAGGTGTAGTAATTTAATCTTAGTTCTTTCTGCCTCTCTCCAGGTGTAGTAATTTAATCTTAGTTCTTTCTGCCTCTCTCCAGGTGTAGTAATTTAATCTTAGTTCTTTCTGCCTCTCTCCAGGTGTAGTAATTTAATCTTAGTTCTTTCTGCCTCTCTCCAGGTGTAGTAATTTAATCTTAGTTCTTTATGCCTCTCTCCAGGTGTAGTAATTTAATCTTAGTTCTTTCTGCCTCTCTCCAGGTGTAGTAATTTAATCTTAGTTCTTTCTGCCTCTCTCCAGGTGTAGTAATTTAATCTTAGTTCTTTCTGCCTCTCTCCAGGTGTAGTAATTTAATCTTAGTTCTTTCTGCCTCTCTCCAGGTGTAGTAATTTAATCTTAGTTCTTTCTGCCTCTCTCCAGGTGTAGTAATTTAATCTTAGTTCTTTCTGCCTCTCTCCATGTGTAGTAATTTAATCTTAGTTCTTTCTGCCTCTCTCCAGGTGTAGTAATTTAATCTTAGTTCTTTCTGCCTCTCTCCAGGTGTAGTAATTTAATCTTAGTTCTTTCTGCCTCTCTCCAGGTGTAGTAATTTAATCTTAGTTCCTTCTCACATTCTCTTCTAAACATATTTTTGAATCTATCTGTCACTCTCTGTTCCCTTGAGGATTCAATGTAAGAGCCTGTATGACTATATTGAACAGGGCCAATTAGAGCTAGATACATGACCAAATGGGAAACCGAACATACTGGCTACACCAAAAACGGGTTTTATTACCAGTTGAACAGAAGAGAGCAGGTCGTTGTCTTCAGACTTCGCACTGGCCACAATAGACTGAGGTACCACCTATTCAACAAATTGAAGATAGGTGGCACCGACGAATGCCCGTGTGGTACCGGGAAAATGACCGCTGAGCATTTGCTGCAAAACTGCCCAACATACGAGGATCAGAGAGAGCAGATGTGGTCATCACCAGTGGCAACACTAGACAAGCTCTATGGCAGTGTCGACAGCCTCAGGATGACGGCTGCCTTTTTCGAAAAAATGGTTACTGTCAGACTGCGTACGATGAAGAAGAAGAAGAAGAAGAACAGGGCCATCCGTAGTGTATGGCCTGTTCAGCCTAATTTTATTCGCTTAATTTGTTGTTCCAGTGGATGCTGTTGGCTCCTTTCCCATATATATTTATTTCTCACCATGTCCTGCTACTGTATGCCAATTATCCATCATAGGCATCTGTTAACGAAGGATTGGAGTCTTTATTGTATGACCTTGGTCCTTCTCCGTATCACGATCAATCCAGCAGCACCAACTTGACGCTGGCGTTGAATATTCTAATGTTGGTGTGAATCTTGATCTGTCTGGATCTCCATATGTTGTTTAGTGTCAGGCATATCCTTCTTGCCTTTCCAATTCTGATTCTCACATCAGCATCTGTACCTCCTGATGTGTCCCGATCCTTACATCTGTACCTCCTGATGTGTCCCGATCCTTACATCTGTACCTCCTGATGTGTCCCGATCCTTACATCGGTACCTCCTGATGTGTCCCGATCCTTACATCTGTACCTCCTGATGTGTCCCGATCCTTACATCTGTACCTCCTGATGTGTCCCGATCCTTACATCTGTACCTCCTGATGTGTCCCGATCCTTACATCTGTACCTCCTGATGTGGCAAGTGTGCTGCCCAAATAGATAAAGGTATTCACTTCTTCCAGCTGCTCTCCCTCCAGCATAATTGGTTCTTTGCCGTTAGTGTTGAGTTTAAGGTGCTTGGTTTTCTTCATGTTCATATTCAATCCCAATTTGGTTATTAATGGGTTGCGTGTAATTTATGTTTATTGTGGGTGATATATCGTTGCTGGTGAGGAAATAGATCAGGTCACACATTTTGAATATCTTGGCTCAAGAATTGACAAAAATGGCGACTGCTCGAAAGAAATCAGAAGAAGACTACCTATGGCAGTGATCAGCTACCTATAGCTGACTGTTAGCCTCAGGGCAAGCGAACCAGAGCTGCCGAGACCCTTCTACACCTCCACGCGGTGATCCTGGATAACAGGCTGCAGCCTGGAAACCTGGCTAAGGAGCAGGGATCGAAGAGGGAATGCTAACCCGGTACTCAAAAAATGCTTTCCGAAGTCGGATGTGTTGGACCGAAAGGTGCGAAAAACGCAGTCAAGCTGTAAACTACGACACAACACATTCCTTTCTCTTGACTACATTCTGCCTTTCAGGGTTTGGTAGCGGGAGATTGAGAAAGAACGAAGCCAAGCCAAATTCCTTCTCATGCCTTGGTAGCGGGAGATTGAGAACGAACGATGCCAAGCCCAATCCATATACTGATTTCTGATAATGTTCTTGATCTCTCTGCATGGGGCTCGATGATTACATTGGCTGTTTTACTGCCATCTTTTGCTAGAGCGTCAGCTCTCTCGTTTCCTGTGATTCCGCAGTTGGAGGGTAGCCATTGGTGCGCTATTGATGAGGATCTCTGGAGTTTTCTTAGTTCTCCTCTGGTGCGAGCTGCAACGCAATGTCACAAACGTGCTTTTCAGGATGGACGCCGAAGAAGTTGAAAGGGAAGAATCACGAACACTGTAAGATACACGGATATAAGGAGGCAGATATACTTGTAAGATACACGAAAATACGGCGGCAGATAGACTTGTAAGATACACGGATATACGGCGACAGAAAGACTTGTAAGATACACGGATATAAGGAAGCAGATAGACTTGTACTATACACGGATATAAGGAGGCAGATAAACTTTTACTACACACGGATATAAGGAGGCAGATAGACTTGTAGAGTATACGGCGACAGATAGACTTGTAAGAAACACGGATATAAAGAAGCAGATAGACTTGTACTATACATAGATATAAGGAAGCATATAGACTTGTACTATACACGGATATAAGGAGGCAGAAAAACTTATACTATACACGGAAATAAGGAGGCAGATAGAGTTGTAAGATACACGGATATACGGCGACAGATAGACTTGTAAGATACACGGATATAGGGAGGCAGATAGACTTGCCAAAGAGATTGGAAGTAATATCCAAGTTGTAGCCATAGCAACATTTGATAAAATAAAGATAATCATAATCATTAACTTCAAAAACAACTTGTACAGAGAACAAACAGGATATGATATGGCATACATATCAGTCAAAACACATGTGCAAGAAAAACGGTAATTCCTACAGACTCCAGGAGCGTACTCCAAGCCATCTCAAGTCCCAAACAAGATAGACTCACGAGAAATAAAATATAACTTCGGGTTGCTGTCCGAAAAAAATAAAATATTTAGTCATACAGTGGATTCGGAATCAAGATGCTGACCAGCGCACGAGCTGCAGTGGTCAGCGACCCATAGCTGACTGCTAGCGTCAGGGCCAGCGAACCATAGTTTGCCAAGACCCTTCTACACCTCCACGCGGTGATCCTGGATAACAAGCTGCAGCAGGACAGACTGGCTAAGGAGAAGGGATCGAATAGGGAATGCTTACCAGGTACTAAAAAAATGCTTGCTGAAGTCGGATGTGTTGGACCGAAAGGTGCAAATATCGCAGTCAAGCTGTAAACTACAACACAGCGCATTCCGTTCTCTAGACTACATTCTGCTACGTAAGCCCTTTAGGGTTTGGTACCGGCATATTGAGAACGAACGAAGCCAAGCCAAGCCATTTAGTAGATTCCAACCCACCGTGGGATGCTTGTTAACGAGAAAATAGATAAGCTCGCAAACATCGGAAGTGGTGGCACACAGACTCGCCATCCACTGAGCTATAAAGAAGTAAAGACACTCATCCTACGATACATGAGGACAGAATAGAGAGACCATCACAAAGAATACAAACTACAAAATTACAGCATAGATAAACTTGGCTTAGATGGGCAGGAAAATATCTTCAGACTCAGAACGGGACTTTGCAGACTCAATGCCCACCTCCATAGACACAGCAATAGGTGATTGCGAAACCCCCAAGGAAATACCAGAACATATCCAACAGGACTGTCCCACTTATGCAGACCAAAGAGAGGCAGTCTGGCCAGATGGATTGACCGTGCTCGAAAAGCTGTGGGGGGCCGGTGAAGATCTGAAACACAGTCTCCTTCGTGGACCTCACCCAGATTCAGTTGATTGAAGAATAGCCAAAGCATACTGCTCATTACCAAGAAGAGATCAATTGACAATATTCAGACTGGGGACGGTGTGGCCTAGTGGTTAAGTGGCACGGCTCACAATCCGAAGGTGCTGGGTTCGATCCCCATCACAGCACCGGCCGTTACCCCGGGGAAGCAAACCCTTAGAAAATGCAGGAGGAAGCAAACCCTTACATAAAATCATAAAATACATGCTGAAGTCGGATGCACTGGGCCGACAGGCGCAAAATAAAAACCACAGTGCAACGCACACCTCTTTGGGGATTAGAAAGAGAAATAAGGCGAACGCAAAAAAAACAACAAAAAAAAACAAAACAAACTGCGATCGGTTCACTGCAGACTGAACAATCATCCGTCCAACAAATTAAAATTGGACACACAGACATGTGCTCATATAGGCAGAAGGGATCAAGATGCTGAGCAGTATATGAGCTGCAGCAGTCAGCGACCGAATGCTGGCTGCTGGCGTGAGAGCCTGCGAACCAGTGCTACCAAAACTCTGCTTCACCTACACGCGGTGTAGCTGCATGTCACAGTCGCCTCTGACGACATACTCTGTGTGAGACAGTGGTGCTATTCTTGTCCTTGGCATACACAAAGACCCCGGCGGACCACTCGATATTTATGACCCAATTCTCTTCTAGCCAAACACCACCAGACCATCTATTATACCCCCCCCCCCCCCCTTCCATCTCAACTCGTCCATGTTTTTTTTAGATTCAGAACTGTGGCAACGACTTTCAATTTTTTTTAAATACATATTTTACGTGTTTGCCTGACTAGTTTCTACTGGTAGAGGCGCGCCTATTCCAGCCCAGACCGTAGTCAATTGAAGCCAGCCCAACCAAAGTGCAATGGAAGGTCCTCGCCATGAAGGCGCGTGTGAAAGTTGTGCAAGAGTGTGATTGTTGTACAGAGTCACATGAAACAAGAGTGTGATTGTTAGACAGTCACATGAAACAAGAGTGTGATTGTTGGACATAGTAAAATGAAACAAGAGTGTGATTGTTGGACAGAGTCACATGAAACAAGAGTGTGATTGTTAGACAGAGTCAAATGAAACAAGAGTGTGATTGTTGGACAGAGTCACATGAAACAAGAGTGTGATTGTTGGACAGAGTCACATGAAATAAGAGTGTGTGGAAAGAAGGAGAAGCGAGGTGACATCCCTTCATTATCATCTCTAACGACTTGCACACGTATACCTTCCAGCGCTCCATATTGTAGTGTAGTGTCTCGCGCCAGGCGTCGAGTTGAACGCAAATTAAACCACAACGAATGCCTTTCCATCTCCCCTCTCGGCTCATTCTCACCTCCACCCTGAAGTCGTCGACAATTTCAATTAACCTACTCTTTCAAATTCAGAACTGTCTCCTTTTCCCAGCGACATCCTTTCAGACGTATCCCGCACAGAGCCCCTGGTTGTAGCTGCGCGACACTTTGACCCACTAATGATTAAATCACGTGATTAGATCGCCAATCAAATCTACCCATCGCGTATATTTCCCACTCATTTATCAACCAATCAATCAAAGCCCATTTCTCCTTTCGGTGCATAGGCCATTAACACATCTCGCCATCATACACGGTCACGGACTGTACTATCTGCCTCTCCAGGTGTAACCATCAAATTGTAGTTTCCACTCCCATTCTCTTCTCCCTATAGGGAGGAAGACTAACGTCTGATCATGAATTTATACATGGATTTCTTGCTGAAGTATGTCATGGATCAAAAGGTGCAAATATCACAGCCAAGCTGTAAACTACGACACAACGCATTACGTTCTCTGGACTACATTCTGCTACTTAAGCCCTTTCAGGGTTTGGTAGCGGGAGATTGAGAACGAACGAAGCCAAGCCATATATGGATTTGATTGTGGTTAGCCATGTTGTTAGACTAGTCCTCCTATGGAGTCACCAGGCTTGAAAGCGGTTTCGGAAGTATGTCCTTTCCACACATACACATGTCTGTATCCGTAAAAAAAAAATTTAAACTAAATGAATCTCTACTCCCTAGGATAATAGCGAACTAGACAGCATTACTAATTGCCTCTAACGAGATGTTCTGAGCATGTCTATAACCAGGTCTATATCGGTCCCTGATTCTGTCACAGCCCTGTTAGCCATCTCTTACAACTTACTCTCTGTGTTCTGATGGCATGACATTATTCTCGTCTCTCCCCACACAGAGCCTCATAAACCACTCGCGAAAAAGAATCTGTTATTGACCAGTACAAAAAATGGGTTGTCTACATTCTGAAAATACGTCACATCCGGATATTCTTTGTTTACAAGTCAGAACGTAAACATTGTAAGGATATTCACAACCCATCGATCGTGCACGCCAGCTTTATAACTTTTAGGTAAACACTAGACTGATCAATGTATGTTGTATGTTATGTCTATATTTAGATCCACTGACCTAGTTATCAATAACAGATAGAAACATGTCCGTCCTTAACATACGTGCTCTACGTGTGACAGTGGCTAGAGGCCACAGACAGCACATTGGGGGTCTTTTAGGAGGCAACTAACAGTTCATTCTACAGCCTACCACCTCTAGGGTTTAATATTCATCTTCTTCGTCTACAATCGTTGCTCATTTAGACTTTCTCCAATCAATTGTACTAATTTTTTTTAAAGTGATTTAATACGGTCGTACAGTTTCTCTTCGAGTGACGTAGGCCACATACTTCTCCTCAGTTCTGGGTACTTTGCGTCTTGATTCACCCCAAACAAAAGAAATATATATTCTTAGCACAAAATTTGAGGTAGTGACGTCTTCGAATAATTCATTTTTTAAAACTGTTGGGGGATGTCAAACATTCTGCTAGAATAGACGGTAATTTATGCTTCTGTTGTCGCTTATTCCTGCCGTCTTAACAATGAATTTCTTGAATCTGTCAAAGTCGGTCCATGATGAAGAGAGTAGCACCCGGTTTCTGGAATCTGTCAACGTTGGTCCGTGATGAAGAGAGTAGCATCCAGTTTCTTGAATCTGTCAACGTCGGTCCATGATGAAGAGAGTAGCATCCAGTTTCTGGAATCTGTCAACGTTGGTCCGTGATGAAGAGAGTAGCATCCAGTTTCTTGAATCTGTCAAAGTCGGTCCATGATGAAGAGAGTAGCACCCAGTTTCTGGAATCTGTCAACGTCGGTCATTGATGAAGAGAGTAGCATCCAGTTTCTTGAATCTGTCAACGTCGGTCCATGATGAAGAGAGTAGCATCCAGTTTCTTGAATCTGTCAACGTTGGTCCGGGATGAAGAGAGTAGCACCCAGTTTCTTGAATCTGTCAACGTTGGTCCGTGATGAAGAGAGTAGCACCCAGTTTCTGGAATCTGTCAACGTTGGTCCGTGATGAAGAGAGTAGCATCTATTTTCTACAGCAACGTGGTCTTATCCATTCTGTCATACTGTGTAATAACAACCACGTTATCTAATCCTAAACATACCCATAACCCTAACCATAACCATAGACCTAACCGTAGCCCTAACACAATCTGAATAAAACTATCTTGCGCAATATCTCAAAAAGTTATTAACATATTGTCTCCAGAATTGGCACACAAGTAGGAACATACAATTAAATATTGATGAACTAACAGAAATGCAACAGCTTGAATACTTTTTTTATGTGTTCATTATGTTAGCCCTTACCCCTAATAAAATAATTTTAAACTAGGTCACATATACATGAGCATACTTCCTTAACCGTAGCTCTAAATCAAAATGTTTTTAGTTCAATAAGTGTAATACATTATGTCCTACTTATATGCCAAATTTTATTAAGCTATCTGTATTTGTTTTTGAATAATCTTGAGAAAATTATGATTATGAATTTGACTGTTTTCTGCCCAAAATACCACTTTTTCAGTATTTTTTTCTAAAAACACCTTAAATTTACACCTAAAAACGCATTTTCCTTGTATCTTTAACAATTATGCACCTACTGAAAGCATTGTTTCCAGCAGATATACTCAAATTCAATTTGGGGGTTTAACCTGACCTTAAGCCCTTTCAGGGTTTGGTAGTGGCAGATTGAGAATGAACGAAGCCAAGCCATATTCTTCAAGTTTATGTCTAAATCCAAATTTTGTACTTATTTAGTATATTGTTGTCACAAGCTCCTAGTATTCTTGCTCACTTTTTTACATCAAATCTGTTTCATCCACCTAGTGTACCGGAGGTCTCGTGTTCGAATCCCGGTGGAGACCAGGATTTTTTTTCACGTGGACTCCCGTGTTCAGTGTCGAGCAGGTTAAACATTCCTTGGCAGTTGGAAATCGAAAAGAGTAGGCTTAAATTAAAAATCTACCCAAGTTATTTATACCTTTCCCCAGGTGGTTTGTTAAGAGCAGCCATGGATGGCTCTTAACTGGCTGCGGGTCTACTTAGCTCTAGTGTTTGAGTCTATTAAGATGGACTTGCACATCGGTAGAAACCATCCTTCAAGAAACTGGTTGAATACAGACTCTATGGAGTCTTCTAAACCAGTATAATGACGTTAAGTTAAGGTCTTCCTGTCCCAAGTCATCCCTTCCTGTCCCAAGTAATCCCTTCCTGCTCCAGGTCGTCCCTTCCTGTCCCAAGTAACCCTTTCATGTCCCAAAGCCATCATTTCCTGTCCTAAGTCATCCCTTCCTGTCCCGTCACCCCTTCCTGTTCCAAAGTCACCCCTCCCTGTCCCAAGTCATTCCTTCCTGTCCCGTCACCCCTTCCTTTCCCAAGTCATCCCTTCATGTCCCTTTTCACCTTTTCCTGTTCCAAGTCACCTTTTCCTGTCCCGTCATCCCTTCCTGTGCCAAGTCATCCTTTCCAACTCTAACCTAACCTTTCCTGTGCTCTTTATGTTTGATTCTAGCCTCCTTTCCCATGTATGAATCGGTCTGCCTCTACCTTTCTTACCTCGTGGATTTCAGCACAGGGCATGCCTCGTTATGCCATCAACAGGTTCCCGTCATGTGTGGCCTACCCAAATACATCGCCTCCTACGCACGCTACATTCCATTGATGTCTGCTCGGTTCACTTAACCACATGGCGACCTTGACCAAAATCCCAAATCCCTCAATTTTGCGCAAGCATTTATTTATAAAAGTCTGTAATTTAGTCGTGACTTTTTTTGTTATTCGACATGTTCCACAACCGAATAACAGAATGGGCTTTACATTTGAGTTGAAGATTCTCAAATTTGTGATGGATTTACTATTTTTAGTTTTCAGGTAGCAGTGAAAAATAAATATTAAACTTATTAGCGAGGAAGGGATAGTCAAACTCTATAAAGCATTTATTAGACCTAGATTGGAGTACTGTGTACAGGTGGGGAGTCTTTAGCGTAGAGGAGATATAAACATGCTGGAAAGAATACAAAAAAGAGGGACATAAACTGATAGTGGGATTCCAGAATTACAGTTATGATGAGGAAAGAGAAGAATTCGAGGTGACTCAATACAGAATTATAAGATAATTAACGGAAAGGATAAATTATGCTACTTACAAGAACAAGAGGGCACATCCACAAATTATTTACAGAAAAGTCCAGATTTTTTTTAGTCAGATAGTGATGAATGCTTGAAATGCAGTTTCACGGGCAATATGGAAAGCAGGGTCAATTAATGCATTCTTCTTCTTCTCTTCTTCTTCTTCGCTCGTTCGTTAGTCTCCCACTACCAAGTCCTGAAAAGGGCTTTGTAAGTAGCGGAATGCATTGTGTCGTAGTTTACAGCTTGACTGCTATTTTTGCACCTTTCAGTCCGACACATCTGACTTCAGCAAACATTTTTAAAGTACTTTTCGAACCCTTACCTCAGCCAGTCTGCTTTGTTGCAGCCTTTTCTCCGTAATAACCGCGTGGAGGTGTAGAAAGGTCTTGGCAGCTCTGATTCGCTGGCCCTGACGCTAGCAGTCACTTATGGGTCGATGGCCGCTGCAGCTCGTGCACTGCTAGCATATTGATTCCTATTAATGTATTCAAGAATAAATAGGATGCGCATAGTCATTGTTATATCAAGCGAGGTAAAGGAAATTGGTTGTATATAGAATCTGCAGGGTATTCTAGACCAGTATAAAGAAGTTAAAGGGAACAGAAGAAAACGAAAGTAACGTAAAGCCATTTTCGAGCATGTTAAACCTCAGATAGATCACCTACATTTGGTCCCTAAGGTTGAGAAATTATTAACTGAACTTGTGCTGGAGTACGAACAAGCCCAATCGGCCTAAGACAGGCCCTGAATAGGGAACTAGGCCTTTCTAATTCTTTGTTTTAAAATAGTCATATTTATTTTTCTTCATAACCTTGATATTATATTTTCTTCTTCTTCTTCTTCTTCTTCTTCTTCTTCTTCTTCTTCTTCTTCTTCTTCTTCTTCTTCTTCTTCTTCTTCTCCTTCTTCACCTTCTCCTTCTCTTTCTTTGCCTTCTCCTTCTTCGCCTTCGTCTTCTCCTTGTTCGTTCGTCCCGAAGATGACGCTCTGACGTGGTGTAGCTTACAGCTAGGATGCGATATCTGCGTCTTTCGGTCTGACACATCCAATTTTAGCTGGCTTATTTAGTACTGGCCTTCCAACTGCGATCCCTATTCTTTTAGCTAGACTCCACTAGCGCAGCCTGTTTCCATAACCCCAGCTTCGAGGCGGAATATTGTCCTGATCGACTCTGGTTGGCTCAAGGGGCAGCGAATTTCCAAGTAAGCAACATATGGTGCAGGAAGACGGAATCGTATGCAGCAGGGCGGAACTAGTGAAACCATCGTCCCTGATCAATGCTGGCCCTCTGATCAGGAAATAGCTGGCCAGTCACAACTCTAGGTTCATCAACCCATACCCCTCCAGCACCAGCTTGACTGCGCGGGAGTGACTTCCGGGGGGATGAACATACCAATCGTCCGCTGATCACTTTGTGACGAAACTAGACGACTGGAATGTTCCACTAGTTGTCTAAAGGCTCTGCAGAGTGTTCTGGGGTCGCTGAGGTTGAGAGGTCAAGCACTCGCCTCGCAAATTGATGAACAGAAACGGTGGATTATCGAATCCCACAAGTTTTAAAGTGACCCCTGGTCTCACGGGGCTTGGGGGGTGGGGGGACCAGAGTGCTTGCATCCTGAGTTGTCTCCAGTCGTTTGAATTTTTGTTTTGCCACTGGTTCGAGGTAGCTTGGGACCAGAGAGTGAGGTCGATGACAAGCGCAGTTACTTCCTCACTATAATCCAAATACAGCGCAAGTTACATCATCAAGACAACAACGTCTGTTGAAGGGGCTATCATTGCGATAGACAACTAAGCATGTGCTATCCAGCCCAATTTTCTACGTTTGGCTTGGCTTAGCTTGGCTTGGCTTGACTTCGTTCATTCTCAATCTCCCACTACCAAACACTGAAAGGTCTTAAACAGCAGAATGTAGTCCAGAGAACGGAATGCGTTGTGTCGTAGTTTACAGCTTGACTGCGATATTTGCACCTTTCGGTCCAACACATCCGACTTCAGCAAGCATTTTGTTAGTACCGGGTTAGCATTCCCTCTTCTATCCCTTCTTCTTAGCCAGTCTGCCATGCTGCAGCCTGTTATCCAGGATCCACCGCGTGGAGGTGTAGAAGGATCTTGGCAGCTCTGGTTCGCTGGCCCTGACGATAGCAGTCAGCTATGAGTCGCTGACCACTGCAGCTCATACGCTGCTCTGCCATTTCCTATGTTTTAATGTTCTACCGGTTGTTGTTAGTTCGTTTCCCATAGTCCTTCGTCCATCGTCATATCTTGCCAGTCTATACACAGTACCCTCTGTATGTTCCTCTGTTTACATTTACTGACGAACCACAGGGATTTCCCCTGTATTGTCTTTGTTGTTTTCCAAGTTTCTGGTCCATACATGATTATTGAATTTACATTAAAATGAAACAATCTGGGATCAAGATGCTGAGCAGCGCATGGGCTGCAATGGTCAGCGACCCATAGCTGACTGCTAGCGTCAGGTCCAATGAACCAAGGATGCCAAGACCCTTCTACACCTCCACGCGGTGATCATGGATAACAGACTGCAGCAGGGCAGACTGGCTAAGGAGAAGGGATCGAAGAGGGAATGCTAACCCAGTACTCAAAAAATGCTTGCTGAAGTCGGATTGTTGGACCGAAAGGTGCAAATATCGCAGTCAAGCTGCAAACTACGACACAACGCATTCCGTTCTCTTGACTACATTCTGCTACTAAAGCCCTTTCAGGGTTTGGTAGCGGGAGATTGAGAACGAACGAAGCCAATCCAAGCCAAGCCAAACCAAGCCAAGCCAAGCCAAACAATCTTAATGTTGTTTTCCAAGTTTCTGGCCCATACAGGATTATTGACTTTATATTTAAATTAAATATTCTTAACTAACCTGGATTTCAATCAAACTCGTACTTTTAATAAACAGGATTGCTGTAACGATGTTTTCAATTATCTGGCGAAGAGAGTATCGGGAATGACATTGGACGGGGTCTATTATTTGTACACGGGATAAGAACCCATGATGTGTTAGAGTCTGTTGGCTTCATTCATGTGCTTTATCTCTACAATCTAGTCAGTGCTAGTGTACCCTTAGTTCGACTTGTGCGTGGGAACTGGCGAGACTCCAGCAATTTGTAGGTGACAAGTACACAGTTTTTGCCTTGTGAGATTTAGCTACGTGTATGTGCGCTCGTGTGTGTGCCCCGCGTGTTTGTGTGCATGCGCGTGACACAAACGTGTGTATGCGTGCTTGTAGGTGTAGGTGTGTGTGCCCGCTCGTCCGGGCGTGTGTGTATGCAAGTTTCAAAGGTAATGTTCTTAAACTTTTTCGACGATGTCCTGCAAATTTCGTTGTGACGTTGAGTTGTAGTTTACGTCGACATTCGATCCTGACACATCCCATTTAAGCTGGCTATTTTTAGTACAGTGTTTGTCTTTGCACTGCGATCACTATCCATTGGCCAGGGGGACCTGAGACGCTTGACTGGTCAGGCACAACATACTGATCGGGGCGTCGCGTCAGGGTCAGGCGCAACATACTGATCGGGGCGTCGCGTCAGGGTGAGGCGCAACATACTGATCGGGGCGTCAGGGTCAGGCGCAACATACTGATCAGGGCATCGCGTCAGAGTCAGGTACATATACTGACCGGGACGTCGAGTCAGGGTCAGGCACAATATGCTGACCAGTACTTCGCGTCAGAGTCAGGCACAATATGCTGACCAAAACCACTATTTCTCTTCCATGTTTTCAAGACAGTCTGGTTTACGAGATGTGGATCGACGTGATCCCCATAGTAGTGATCGTCACGCAGATGAGGCCAAGCATAGCACAACCGCCTGGAAAACCGCAGTCTACTTTCATCATCACGCTCGAGATGTAAGAAGGGCTACTATACAAGCTACCACTTAACGCCCTTCTAGGGGCACACAAAAGAGTCACTTGCTCATTGTGGTACTTGCGGACGGCGTGGGATAGTGGCTAGGTGAGACGGCTCACAGCCCGAAGGTGTTGGGTTCGATCCCCATCACAGTACCGGCCGTTACCCCGGGGAAGCAAACCCTTAGAAAATGCAGAAGGAAGCAGACCCTTACATAAAATGCATGCTGAAGTCGGATGCACTGGGCCGACAGGCGCAAAATAAAAACCACAGTGTAACGCACACACGCCTTGTGGAATAGATAAATAAGGCGAACGCAAAAAAAACCCAAAAAAAAACAGTCCCTTGGCCAGACTGAACAAGTGACTTGTGTAACGGCCGCCACGTGGAGACAGTCTAGGGCATTGACCAGCTATGAGGATTTGACCCTGATGCGAGCAGAATGTTATGAGTCGCTGGCTGCTGTCAGCTCATGCAATGCTGAAGCTTGGTCCCGGGCAATATTTAAAGCGAGAGACTAAATTAGGCACTGCCGTTGGGGGTGAAGTGTTTTAGTGACTTCATGGTGTCTCCCACCCTACCCTCCAGTATGTTCTTCAACAAGGAGGTATGTCATGTTATATGGCCAAAATAACGTAACTGTCTAACCCTGATTTCGGTCATTAATTCCTCTCATTACCTCCAACTTTTTCAATCTCTCACATTTGTTTTCTTTTATTTCCAAGAAATTCGACCCAGTCTTCTATATACCCACATTTCGAAGGTATGGCTTGGCTTCGTTCGTTCTCAATCTCCCGCTACCAAACCCTGATACGGGCCTAAGTAGCAGAATGTAGTCCAAAGAACGGAATGCGTTGTGTCGTAGTTTACATATTGACTGCGATATTTGCACCTTTCGGTCCAACACATCCGACTTCAGAAATCATTTTTTAGTACCGGGTAAGCATTCCCTCTTCAATCCCTTCTCCTTAGCCAGTCTGCCCTGTTGCAGCCTGTTATCCAGGATCACCGCGTGGAGGGTGTAGAAGCGTCTTGGCAGCTCTGTTTCGCTGACCCTGACGCTAGCAGTCAGCTATAGGTCGCTGACCACTGCAGCTCATGCGCTGCTCAGCATCTTGATCCTTAACACTGTGCAATCCACATATCTGATATTATTGACACTTCGTTCTCCTATATTCAATCAAGACATTTCTTCAAATTCAATGAAGATTTTTTTTCTGTTTAAGGCTGTGTGGCATAGGTGTGACACTCGCTCGGTCTTCACAAGCCCAACGCACCAGGTTCGATTCCCACCGCGGCAAGTTTGGTGTGCAGACACCGGTTTTTTTTTTCCTCTTGACTATTGTCCTCCACCAACGGAAAGTAATGGCAACCTACCGTACTGCACACTTGTCAAGAAACTTATAACAACCAAATAGGTGACGGTTGTAAGAAGGGATGTTCTGTAAAGGATATGCTACTTACTTTCTATATTAAACAGGCGGGGGAGGGGGGGGGGGGGACCGGCGTGGCCTAGTGGTTAAGTGGCACGGCTCACAATCCGACGGTGCTGGGTTCTTCTTCTTCTTCTGCGTACACAGTCAGACAGTAACCATTATTTTTTCGAAAAAAGCGGCGGTCATCCTGAGGCTCTCGCTACTGCCATAGAGCTTGTCTTGCAGTTCCACTGGTAATGGCCACATCTGCTCTCTCTGATCCTCGTATGTCGGGCAGTTCTGCAGCAGATGTTCAGTGGTCATTTTACCAGTACCGCACGGGCATTCGTCGGTACTCCCTATCTTCAATTTGTTGAATAGGTGGTACCTCAGTCTGTTGGGGCCAGTGCGAAGTCTGAAGACAACGACCTGCTCTCTTCGGTTCAACTGGTAATAGGCATCGTTTTTGGTGTAACCAGTATGTTCGGTTTCCCATTTGGTCATGTATCTGGCGGTGCTGGGTTCGATCCCCATCACAGTACCGGCCGTTACCCCGGGGAAGCAAACCCTTAGAAAATGCAGGAGGAAGCAGACCCTTACATAAAATGCACGCTGAAGCCGGATGCACGGGGCCGACATGCGCAAAATAAAAACCACAGCGCAACGCACACCTCTTTGGGGATTAGAAAGATAAGGCGAAGGCAAAAAAACAAAATAGGCCAGAGGACCTACAAACCCCTTGTCTAGCCCCGTTTTATACTCGGTGGCGTCTCATCTCTATTTCTTAAACATAACGATTGAACCCAATTCAAGTTTGCGATGAGTTGAATATGTTAGCTGGATGGAAGATTACCAGTCTCAAACGCCGTGATGAAAACCGGATGTTTCGAGCCAAACGAGGCATATTCGCAGCCTCGAGTTACCAAACAACGTAACAAAACGTCCTTTTAAAGGGGAACGCAAAGCAGGAGAATACTATACAGTTGTAATCTATACAGTTCAACCCTGTATAATAAAGAGGAGCCACTAAAATAACTGTTTACGTGGCGTATGTGTGGGTGGGATGATTTTCCCGCCATTTCCTGCAGTCTCGACTGTTCACAAGAGCGCAAGAATGCTAGGAATTATAATTGAGGTTCACGGTATGACTGACTGACCGACCCTTCTAAAGCTATGCCCAAGTTTGCCAGACTAAAACTGTGAAAAAAGCCAAATGAGCCCCCCAAAAAAATCCAAATATGCTCTTTCAGCGTTTGAAAACAACCAAACAAGTCCTTTCACTACATATAAAATAGTTAAGAAAAGACAAAATAGATATGATTCGTTTATAATTATATTTGTAAAACTTTCCAACCTGTCTCCAACACAGTCACACAGATTGATCAGCTGACGTAGGTTGATTTCTAATTCTTTCTTCATCGTTTTCGTTCGGATTTAGTAATTATAATTAATATATTTTGCTGTTTGTTCCCGACGAAGACCTTTTATATGTAAATTAAGTTAATTGCTTTTTTTATATTTGGGTTTTTCAGTTTATTTATTTCGTTAAAGTTTTGCTCTCTGAATTCTCCTTTTCTTCGTTCATCCTCAGATCAAGGTTCCGGTTTGTCTTACAAAGGATACCGTTGTTTGTAAGGCTGTTTCATGTCCATACAGCTTTTGTCTCATATGTCTCCCGAGGCCAGTATTGTTCTCTCTTTTCCTTCGTGAGCGTTCAACTTTGCAGGATGTGTTCCACGGTCATGATATGCTCCCCATATGGGCGGGCACCAGTCATCTGTCCCAATCCTCATTTTGTTGCAAAGATGATCCGTGAGTCTGTTATGCCAAGTTCTCAGACGATGATGACTTGCTCTTCTCTAGTTAAGTTATAGTAGCTGTCTTCTTTTCGGAAGTCGGTGTGTTGATCAGCCCATTTTACCCTGAAGTTGGCTTTAATTATGGTCTTGGCCTCATTATATGTGGGATCAAGATGCTGAGCAGCGCATGAGCTGCAGTGGTCAGCGACCCATAGCTGACTGCTAGCGTCAGGGTCAGCGAACCATAGCTGCCAAGACCCTTCTACACCTCCACGCGGTGATCCTGGACACAACGCATTCCGTTCTCTGGACTACATTCTGCTAGTTAAGCCCTTTCAGGGCTTGGTAGTGGGAGATTGAGAACGAAGAAGAAGGAGAAGATTATATGTGATACTCAGGACTGTTTGTGGGGATGCTCCTCCAGTCTTTGCTAGTTTGTCTGGAGCTTCATTGCCTTCAATATTGTATTGGGATGGGATCCACTGTATGATCAACCTTGGGTGTCCTGCTGAGAGCTGTGTCTTGGAGAACATACATTGCTCTGTATTCTACTGGCGGAGGCACGCTACTTCCGCTTCGGACGTTAGTCCTTCATGCGATATCAGGACGCATTAACCAATGCTTGGATGCATGTGTGCGTCTTTATGTACCTATGGTAGTGTTTCAGTGATGAAGATGGTTCCGTGTTGTTAAAATCACGCAGAATTGATTCTTGATTCTAGGAACCAACATCATCACACAGGGGACACATATACTCAATCCCAGTCAGGTGTTGACTTCGTGTTCTTCGGATCATTCCAGACAGGACACACTTTCTCCCGTCTCCCCATAGACACTCCCAAACCTATTATCCTCTGCACATATGCACTGTCTCTTCATCATTCTGTAGAGTGCCTATAAGTGCCCTTATAAACTCAACCCTGTCTCTCGTCATCACCGCTTCGTTCGCTACAACTCGTCCCTCCACTGCATCAACTCTTTCGTTGCCCCAGACGCCTGCATGCCCCGGGCAGTACATCCATGTGACACCTTGTACACCAGAGTTCAGAAGAGAGGCCCACTCCCTTTTTATCATGTTCAGACACCATGTTCTTGCTCACTGAGGCATGGCCCCTAAATGTGTACGTGTAAATGAAAGATTATAAACCCCTTGTTCCTTTTGATCCGCGAGAAGCGATTATTTTCAGTTTCACTGCACCATTTTTTACCTCAAGAAAAAAGACTTCCCTTAAAAAGAGCCAAACGCAAAAAGCCAAACGACGGCCAAAATTTAAAAAAAAGAAGATAAAATCTTCGCCAAACATTGAATTAAAAAAAATGTGTTTCTGGAATTTTAACTTCTACAAGGTTGGCTAAATACTATCCAGGTAGCGAAACGTGAATGCCCACACCAGTTACGGTTGTCTGGCTCCATCTTCATACTAAGCGCTTGATGTTGTTCATTTGTTGACCTATATGGGCGGAACGTTAAATTAAGCAGTACCCTCTACCACAGAAATGTTCATTTCCGGCCCATCCCAACACGAATCTGTTTCATGGTACATGGTCTCCCATCCTTACCAACAATTTGTGGTGGAGAGACTGTGGAAAATTGGAATCATAATAGTCCCTTATCGTCAGAGACACACCATATATGCACTAGTAGGAACAAAATAAATGTAATGTGTTTTTAATGAATGTGCCAAATTAAGGTAATCTTTTTTTTCACTTCTAGAGAAAGAGAGAGAGAAAGTGACGGAGAGAGAAATTGAGAGAGAGAGAAAGAGAGGGAGAAAGAAAGAGAGAAAGTGTGGAAGAAAGAAAGAGAGATATAGAAAAGAGATGGAGACAGAAAGAGAGATATAGAAAAGTGAGGGAGACAGAAAGAGAGAGAGAAAGACATAGAGCTAAAGAAAGTGAGGAAGAAAGAAAGACGGACAGAAAGTGAGGGAGAGACAAAGAGAGAGAGAGAGTTGTTGTTGAATGCCACAATGAGTAAGTTTACTCTTTTGTGCACTCTGAAAAGGACGTTAAGTGACGGGTTGTAGTAGATTTCCTCACATCCCAAGCATGCTGATGAAGGTGGAACCCGGTCCTCCAGGCGGTTGTGCTATGCTTGGCTTCATCTGCGTGGCGCTCATTACTACTGGTATCACATGGATCCACATCTCGTCAGCCAGTCTACCTTGAACAGTCTGTTGCCAGGGATCGCTACATGGAAGAGAGACTGGTCTTGGTCAGTGTATTGTGCATGCCCTGACGCCACGTCCTGGTCAGTATGTTGTGCTTGACTGGACTAGTTTCTCAGTTCCCCGAGAGAGAGATAGATAGATAGATAATAGATAGATAGATAGATAGATAGATAGATAGATAGATAGATAGATAGATAGATAGATAGATAGATAGATAGATAGATAGATAGAGAACGTATATGTGTACGTATGTATGTATGTATGTAGGTAGGTAGGTATGTATATATGTATGCATTGTTGTAGGTAAGTAGATAAGTATGTAGATAGGTATGTATATGTATATATGTAGATAGGTATGTACGTATGTATATATGTGCGTTGTATGTCTATATATATATATATATATATATATATATACATACATATATATACACACACACATACACACACACATATACATATATACCGAGTGGTCTGGTGGGTCTTTGTGTATGATAAGGACAAGGATAGCACCACTGCCTCACAGAAAGCATATCGCAAGAGGCGACTAACTGTGTGACATGGCATAACAACGGCCCTGGTTAGGGAGTTTGTTAAGAGCATCATGGATGGCGTCTAACAGGTTACGGGTCTACTTCGCTCTAGATGGGCAGTGGAAAATACTGGACGAGAAATCTACAAACACGGCCATCCACAATTCCAAAAACGACATCAACTTCCTAAAAAGCAGAGATCAAGGCACCATTTTCCGCGTTCGTGCTCAACACAGAGTCTGATCAGTATGTTGTACCTGACCCTGACTAACATGTCTGATCAGTATGTTGTACCTGACCCTGACTCACATGTCTGATCAGTATGTTGTACCTGACCCTGACTAACATGTCTGATCCGTATGTTGTACCTGACCCCGACTAACATGTCTGATCAGTATGTTGTACCTGACCCTGACTAACATGTCTAATCAGTATGTTGCACCTGACCCTGACTAACATGTCTGATCAGTATGTTGCACCTGACCCCAACTAACATGTCTGATCAGTATGTTGTACCTGACCCTTCTTCTTCTTCTTCTTTCGTTCGCTTTAAAATATTGTCTATATCTGCAATGTTGTCTCTTGTATAAACTTCACTGTCTTTTGTAGTTCACATATAGGTCCATAAAGTTTCTCTTCCAGTGTTGTTTCTATGGGCCAGTGAGATTTTCTCTGTATATCATATTCGGGGCAGTTTTGCAGTATGTGCTCTGCTGTCTGGGGCGCCTGTCCGCATGTACACATGGCTGAGTTGCCAATCTTCATTGTTGTGTACATGTGGCTGCGGAGTCGGTTGTGTCCTGTTCTAAGGCGCAACACAATAGTTTGCTCTTGTCTGTTCATGTTATGGTAATCGTCTGGTGTTACTGTTGGTGGCTTTCTGATTGATTTGATCATACTTATCTTCTGTTGGTATGTAACTGGCACATCTGGTTGCTCGTCTGCAGCACCCTCCTTTGCCAGTCGATCTGCTCTCTCGTTTCCTGGTATTCCACAATGAGAAGGTATCCACTGCATGACAATCTTGCGCTGGTTGCTCAGTTCAGACAGTAGAGCCTGTAGATCTGGCAGTTTCTCAAATTTAAGTGCTTGGAGTGCTGATTGTGCATCTGTAAGAAATACTACAGGTTGTGGACCGACATTGGTGTTCAACAGTTTCTCAGTTGCCACCTTGATTGCCTGTATTTCTGCATGTATGCCAGAATTTCCCAGTTGGTACTCTGACTGTATCACTAATGTTGTTTGGGTATTCTATGTACACTCCCGCTCTACCATTCTTTACTGCATTCTGTGCTGACCCATCTGTGTATACTCTGATCCAGAGGTCTTGTGGGTATTCTTCATCCAGGAAATTGAGGATCACTATCCTACGTTGCACACTGTTCTGTTCATCCTTGTCTAATATTCCTTTCACTTTTGTTTGAATGCATACTGATAGTCCGTGCTCCTCTCTCCAATTGGTTTGTTCTGGCACAGACTTTAGGGGGATGTCAACTTCAGGTAGATCCATAATTTGCCTGCGAAGTCGTTTCGCCTGATGCATAAACCTACTTCTTTTCAGTCTTCCCATTGCTAAATTTTGAAATCTGTCTTTCATTGGATGGCTCGGCATGCAGTGGAACTTTTCTGCCTGTGTTAATACCTTTGTGTCTCTGCGCTCTCTTAGTGCTTGTATCCTTCCCATTTTCTCCATCTCCACAATAGGTGTTGATTTCATTGCTCCTGTAATGACCCTAAGTGCCTGATTTTGCGCCTTATCCACCTCTTTTAGGGTAGTGTTTGCTGCGGGGCACCACGCTGCTGACCCATATTCCAGATGTGGCCGTATACCTTGTTGGTAAACTTTGTTAAGTATTTTTCCACTAGCACCCCATGTGGTTCCACTTAATTTTCTCAGGATGGCTAACTTCCTCCTGGCTTTTTTGGCTGCCTTGTTGACGTGTTCCCTCCATGTCAACCTATCATCAAATGTAACTCCAAGATAGGTGGGTTGTTTATCTTCTTTGAGGTGTTCTCCATTTATCTTGATAATTCCAGCTTTATGTTTAGGGGAGAGGGTGAAAAGCGTAGTGCTACATTTTTCTGTGTTAATGTTTACACACCATCTGTTTGTCCATGAGGTCAAGGCATCAATAGCTCTTTGCAGCATTCTGGTGGCCACTGTTGCTTGCTCATTTACACACCATATTACCAAGTCATCTGCATACATTGCAACTTTTTTCCTTGTGGTAGCTCAGCAATCAAGTCATTGATGAAGACTATGAAAAGTGTAGGGGAAAGAACCCCTCCCTGAGGCACACCATAACGCAGTAGAATTTTCTTACTCTTGAGACCATCTAGTTGGACTCTGGCTCTTCTGTTATGTAAGTATGCTTTTATCCATTTGTACATCCTACCCATCACTCCATTATTTCTCAGTTTCTTTAAAAGTCCTTCTTTCTAAACTTTACCAAAAGCTTTCCTTAAGTCTATCCATGCTGCTAATACTAATTTCTTGTCCTGGAATACGTCCTCGATCTCTTGTGAGAGGTATGTTGCCTGGTCTTAAGTGGAGTTGCATTTCCTAAATCCTGCCTGTTGTGGCACAAGAAGGTTTTGGCTCTCAAGATACCACTGGAGCCTTAGGTTGATAATACGTTCCATTGTTTTAGATATGCAGCTTGTGAGGCTGATTGGTCAATAGCTGGATGCCATGGAACTGTCTTTCCCTGGTTTTGAGAGTGGTATTATGATTGCTTCTCTCCAGGTCTGTGGGACTGTACCTGATGTCCAACAAATGTTGAAGATCTGAAGCAGCTTTGTTTTTGCTGCTGTTCCCAAGTTCTTGATCATCTCATTGGACACTCCGTCTGTTCCTGTCGACTTTCTCATTTTCAGTTTGGATATTGCAAACTTCAGTTCTTTGTATGTGATTGGTGTCTCCATAACTTCGGGCATGGCACCATCTCGCTCTGTATTTTGTCGTTCCTCACGAACACTTTGTTGTTTCTCTCTGTCTACTTCAATGTTGCTATCTTTTGCAAAAGAGTCTGCAAAGTAATCAGCGGCTTGTTTGCCTGGGAGGATGTTTCCATCTTTGTTTAATGTAATCTTTGTGTTTCCCTGTGCACCCTCATCATTAAGTTGTTTTACCAACTTCCACAGTTTCCTAGTATCCTTTTCAAAGTTCAGAGACTCTGTTTTCTCCCTCTAACTTCTTCTTCTAGCCTGCAACTTTTCCCTTTGAAATTTGGCCTTAACATGTTGATATTTTTTGTGGTGTTCTTGACATGGACTAATCTCTGCTTGCTTTCTAGATGTTTCTACCTCGTTTTGCAGTTGTTCTAATTCCCTATTCCAGTATGGCCTATATTGTTTACGGGCCCCTCAAGGTATTGTTTCATGGGCAGCCTGTAGTATGCATCTGCTGAAATTATTGACTACCTTATTTATGTTTTCATCTGTTGTTAGATTTCTAGTCAGCACAATAGACCGATGCTGGTACATTGACCAGTCTGCCTTCCTGTAATTCCACCGAGGCAGGGTACTACTTTCATTGACATATTCATTTTCAATAGTTAGAAATACTGGTCTGTGGTCACTACCTCCAAGTTGTTTGATCCATTCCATGCATGGTGAGTGGAATGCCAAATCTGGTGTAAAAGTGGTGTGCCATGATCTCGAGTAGAAGGTCGGTGGGTCTGTTGGCTGGTTAATCAGGATAAGTCCATTGGCATTCTGCCAGTTTTCTAGCTCCTCACCCCTCCTATCCATTTGATCATAGCCCCAGCTCTGTGAGTGGCTATTGAAGTCTCCACACACAATCAGTCTTTCCTTTGTTGCAATCGTATTCAGTGCCAGTGGACGATCACTCGGACAATAATAATTTAGAAGGTGGAATTATATACTTTCTGTCTTGAGATGCATCATCTGGTATTCTGCCCCCTCCATATATACTTCCTGCTGATAAGCATTGATGCTATTTCTCACAAGTGTCAGTATTCCACCCTTTTGCCTGTCTTGTCGGTCATACCTATAGCACTGGTATCCTCGAATTTTGAAGGCTATATCTTTATTGAGATGCGTTTTTTGCAAGCAACATACATTTACTTGCTCTTCATATAGAATATTCTCAAGCTCTAATTTTTTACTATAGCCATCTCTTTTGCTGTTGACGCCTTCAGCATTCCAGTGCATTATTTTAAGTGTTCTTTCCTTTGTTTTTGGTTTTGTTTGGCCAGTAGCTCTATTCTCGTGCCTCCTGACTCCACGAGGCATCCGAGAAGGACCTCCAGTAATAAAGTTTGGGCCCTTTCGAGACGGGGGAACCGGCACTGTACCTGCCTGGTTGTCCACCATAGGCCGAGGGCCATAACGTTTTGCAGATATAGGCATACTCTCATGTTGCGTATTTGCGTGGCATCCTGATTTCTGTGGTGCGCCTTTTGGCTGGTTGCCTCCGTCTTCAGCAAATTAACGTTGCTTGGGCAGACTGTGGTCTTGCTCGAAAGAATGTGTGATGATGATGATATGAACTTATGGACCCATTTTTCAAGTATCCCTGAAGAGAGGCAGTCCAGTGTGTCTGTGTCCCAGGATAGTCACGTCCTGCCAGAAACGTAGCATTTACATGTGAGTGGGGTATCTCCTTACTCCCCTTTAGTATTCTTGGCTCCTCTGCAGTGATGGTACGCCTCGCATTCCCCGCCACCTGGGAGGTTATCACAAAGGGGCAGAGGTGCAATGTCCTCTGGCCTGCACCTCTTCTGCGTCCATTGGGATGACTGATAGAAGACAGAAGTAAAGAACGAGGCAAGAATGCATTTAACCCATGAAGTGGGGGTGGATTGGTTTAGCCCAGAGCGTGTACCACTCGCCGGTGGGTTCTGCAGCTCCACCTAAAGGGCTCCACCTGCTCCTCGGCCTCTTAGTCTGGCCCTTCTCCGAGGACCTGTCCGGCTTGGGTTACCCTAACAGGGGTAAAACTCCCGCCGGCATAGCCCCCTGGATCATTGGGACACGCAAGCTCTCCAACCCCGTCAAGGTAGGCCTACATTTGGAGAGGTACCTGACCCTGACTAACATGTCTGATCAGTATGTTGTACCTGACCCTGACTAACATGTCTGATCAGCATGTTGTGCCTGACTCTGACTAACATGTCTGATCAGTATGTTGTGCCTGACCCTGACTAACATATCTGATCAGTATGTTGTACCTGACCCTGACTAACATGTCTGATCAGTATGTTGTACCTGACAAGATGTTAGTCTTCCTCCCCATCAATGTTGGTGGACATTATGTTGAGAAATAAGGGACAGTACCGTACAAGAAGTTAAAACTAATAAATGGTTTTCTTCTTCTTCTTCTTGTTCTTGTTCTTCTTCTTTTTCTTCGTACGCTGTCAGACGTCAACTTGAATTTGTTCGAAGAAAGCAGCTGTCATCATGAGGCTGTCAACACTGCCATAGAGCTTGTCTAGTGTTGGCACTGGTGATGGCCACGTGTGCTTTCTCTGTTCCTCGTATGTCGGGCAATTTTGCAGCAGATGTTCAGCGGTCATTTTCCTTGTACCACAGGTGCATTCGTCAGTGCCACCTATCTTCAGTTTATTGAATAGATGGTACCTCAGCCTGTTGTGTCCTGTGCGGAGTCTGAAGACCACGACCTGCTCTCTTCTGTTCAACTGGTAATAGACATCATTTTTTGTGTAGCCAGTATGTTCTGTTTCCAATTTGGCCATGTATCTGGCCCTAATAAACCTTTTGGACTCTTCGTAGGTCACACTAGAATCTGGTTGTGGTAGTCTTGCACCTTCTTTTGCCAGTTTGTCTGCCTCCTCGTTGCCTTGGATGTTACAGTGGGATGGAACCCACTGTACCACAACTCTTTTTGGTGCGGACTGCTGGCACAGTTGACAGAGTACTGCTCTTAAATCATTAAGTTCAGTATTTTTCTGGCTTTTTAGTGCTGTAGCCACGGCCAGGGCATCTGTAAACAGGAAATGGTTTTCAAATTCGCACCAATTTCTTTTAATAGCCATTTGTGACCTATTTACTGACTTCACCTTTTAAAACCCTAATGATTGTACGAATATAAACTATGGAATACGTGAGACAGAATCTTTTAATGGTGGACCAAATCGATTTGCAGAACAAATGAGAATCTTTTGGCTATCTGGCATCATGTACTGACTGACCTGCCAGATTGAATACTATGATTCTAGTATCCCAGTTTAAGAAAAAAACAGTAATGAAATGAATACAGGAAGCGTACATTGAGCTGTAGAGTACCGTAATAATATCTATGTACGACTTAAATATTATTTTCTAGCTGATCCATGATTTAAAAACGTTTTGATAATGCAATGGCATACAGCAATATTATGAAGCACTAGATTGGCGCTCTCTATTTCTGGTTTTGCACGAGTCGGGATTTCATCTTTCTCTAACGTCTGCCTGAGTTTGAAAGAAACCTCTGTTGTTGTTATTCAGATCCAGCAACAGCCAGGCTCCTGCCCTCTGGCCAAATGCCGTATAAAAGTGTCTGCACGGAAAAGAAACACGAGAAACACTACTCCTGTATATTTCTTTGTTTTGTTTTTTATTCTCGATCTTTTCCCGCTTTCTGTGCTCTCCTTTGTTAGTATCTGTCCATTGAACTTTGACCATGTTTAAAAAATTATATTTTTGTTAGGTAGGGGAGAGAAAGAGTGACAGTTGGTGCAAAGAGAGGGGTGGAGATGTGGCTGGGTGTCACATAGAGCCAAAGTTAAGGTCGTTGTTTTTGTTTCAGGTAATATGTTGGGTTTTAGGGACGACGTGGGTTAGTGGTTAAGTGACACGGCTCACAAATCGAAGGTGCTGGGTTCGCTCCCCATCACAGCACCGGCCGTTACCCCAAAGGAAACAAACCCTTAGAAAATGCAGGAGGACGCAGATTCTTGCATAAAATGCATGCCGAAGTCGGATGCACTGGGCTGACATGCGCAAAATAAAAACAGTGCAACGCACACCGCCTTGGTGACAACAAAAACTATTTGCTTTTCTTCAGGTAATGTGAAGTTGGTGATTTTGCTTGTGTTATGTAACTGGTAGGAATATTGTGCAACACAACATTGTCGCTGGAACTGAGAAAGAGAGTCGTTGGACGCTACACGGAACCAGTACTGGCAAATGGTAGTGAATCATAGACAATTAGTGGGATCAAGATGCTGAGCAGGGCATGAGCTGCAGTGGTCAGCGACCCATAGCTGACTGCTAGCGTCAGGGCCAGCGAACCATAGCTGCCAAGACCCTTCTACACCTGCACGCGGTGATCCTGGATAACAGGCTGCAGCAGGCCAGACTGGCTAAGGAGAAGGGATCGAAGAGGGAATGCTAACCGGGTACTCAAAAAATGGTTGCTGAAGTCGGATGTGTTGGACCGAAAGGTGCAAATATCACAGCCAAGCTGTAAACTCCAACACAACGCATTTCGTTCTCAGGACTACATTCTGCTAATTGCCCTTTCAGAGATTGAGAACGAACGAAGAAGAAGAAGAATAGACAATTAGCAAACAAGCGCTTACATTTTTGGAAGCAACGGAGATGTGGTTTTACAGAAGAATGCTGCGGAACCCGTGGATTGCAAAGAAGACTAATGATACAGTACTCGAAGAGACACAAACACAAAGAAGACTAATGATACAGTACTTGAAGAGACACAAACACAAAGAAGACTAATGGTACAGTACTCGAGGAGGCACAAACACAAAGAAGACTAATGATACAGTACTCGAAGAGACACAAACACAAAGAAGACTAATGGTACAGTACTCGAGGAGGCACAAACACAAAGAAGACTAATGATACAGTACTCGAAGAGACACAAACACAAAGAAGACTAATGGTACAGTACTCGAGGAGGCACAAACACAAAGAAGACTAATGATACAGTACTCGAGGAGGCACAAACACAAAGAAGACTAATGGTACAGTACTCGAGGAGGCACAAACACAAAGAAGACTAATGATACAGTACTCGAAGAGACACAAACACAAAGAAGATTAATGGTACAGTGCTCGAGGAGGCACAAACACAAATAAGACTAATGATACAGTACTCGAGGAGGCACAAACACAAAGATAACTTTGCAAGGATCAGAACAAGGCAGTCATCCTTTTTTGGGCACGTTATGAGAAGGGGCGGGTTGGAGCACGTCGCGACAACGTGAAAAATAGCAGGAAAAAGAGACAGAGGAAGGCCGAGAGAGAAGATGTTGGACAGCCTGAGAGAATGGCATGGGCGACATCAGAGTTGGTAAACGACATACGGGATAGAATTGGGTGGACGTCCATGATCGACAACGCCAACCGGCAGGGCACCTGATGATGATGTAGCCGGTGAGTGGGGCTGTATAAGGCGTTAGCCATTGTTGGGGTGCCGGGCAATAACTTTTCTGTGACAAGTGTGCAGCACACATTGCACTGTCTCATATGGGAGGGGGCAATTGTGGCAGTTAGGCTTATCTGCTGCAAGGCCTAGCTTATGTATGCATTATTCTGTTCTTCATCTCCTTCTTTGTCGTCATTCGTCGTGAAAAGGAAGATTTGTTACGTTGCGTCGTAGTTTACAGCGAGGCTGCGGTATATGCGAGGCTGCGGCCCGATACAACCGGCTTCAGATCGCTAATTTGGGGGCCGGGTCTGCCTGCTCCCTTTGATCCATATTCTCTGAGTCAGGCTGCATTAGTACAGTCTGTTTCGGGGTCGTCACTTAAATGCGGAATAGAGTCTTGGCCAGCTCATGTTCGCTGACAATCATGCAAGTTGTCAGCTATAAGTCACTGGCTGCTGTCAGATATAAGTCACTGGCTGCTGTCAGATATAAGTCACTGGCTGCTGTCAGATATGTCACTGGCTGCTGTCAGATATAAGTCACTGGCTGCTGTCAGCCATAAGTCACTGGCTGCTGTCAGCTATAAGTCACTGGCTGCTGTCAGCTATAAGTCACTGGCTGCTGTCAGCTATAAGTCACTGGCTGCTGTCAGCTATAAGTCACTGGCTGCTGTCAGATATAAGTCACTGGCTGCTGTCAGATATAAGTCACTGGCTGCTGTCAGATATAAGTCACTGGCTGCTGTCAGCTATAAGTCACTGGCTGCTGTCAGCTATAAGTCACTGGCTGCTGTCAGCTATAAGTCACTGGCTGCTGTCAGCTATAAGTCACTGGCTGCTGTCAGATATAAGTCACTGGCTGCTGTCAGATATAAGTCACTGGCTGCTGTCAGATATAAGTCACTGGCTGCTGTCAGATATAAGTCACTGGTTGCTGTCAGCTATAAGTCACTGGCTGCTGTCAGCTATAAGTCACTGGTTGCTGTCAGCTATAAGTCACTGGCTGCTGTCAGCTATAAGTCACTGGCTGCTGTCAGCTATAGGTCACTGGCTGCTGTCAGCTATAAGTCACTGGCTGCTGTCAGCTATAAGTCACTGGCTGCTGTCAGCTATAAGTTGCAAGCTGTCGCTCAGCTCGTACACTGCTGTCTCCGTCCCAATTATAAGTCTGGTGTGCTATGCCCTAATTGGACGATTAGCCATGTTCGCGGTGTAGCAGTTTGTTGATGTTGTCATTTTTATTTGGTTGTGTTTTTGCTTCATATTGGGCATGCCAAGTAGACCCTTCTGAACATCGATTCAGCCATTAATTCCTCTTTGAAGTTGTTTTGAATTATTTGTTTTGCTGTCTGCATGTTAACTGGCATGTTCGTTTGAACCATTCTTCCAGCTAGTATTGCTAATCCGTCTGGTTTTTAAGTGTCTGATATGTTTTTATGCCCGAGAATTCACACCAGGGTGGCTGATGCTATGTTGTTTGGTATTTATTTAGAATACATGGAATCCTGGTATTCAAACAGACATGTTGTTAATGTATGTTGCCAGGTAGCCAAAGGTTATCCGTAGTAGGTATTATAAACTTTCTTTGGCTTTACTAGGCCTGGGAGAAGGTACAAATAATTTGGGTAGATTTTATTTTTAACTAGAATTTTAAAATGTTATCCGTGATCAAGATGCTGAGCAGCGCATGAGCTGCAGTGGTCAGCGACCCATAGCTGACTGCTAGCATCAGCACCAGCGAAACCAGAACTGACTAGACAAGTCTTTCTACACCTCCACGGGGTGATCCTGGATAACAGGCTGCAACAGAGCAGACTGGCTAAGGAGAAGGGATTACAAAGATAAGATTAACCCGGTACCCAAAAATACCAGCTGTAGTTGGATGTGTCGGACCAAAAGGTGCAACTATCTTAGTCAAGTTGTAAACTACGACACAACGCATTCCGTTCTCCGGGCTACAGACTGCTACTTGCAAAACCATTTTCGGGTCTTAGTAGCGGGAGTCTGAGAACTAACGAAGAAGAAGAAGAAGAAGAAGAAGAAGAAGAAGAAGAAGAAGAAGAAGAAGAAGAAGAAGAAGAAGAAGAATCAGTGAAAGTTATAATATGTAATAGTTTTAACTTTTCTTGTTAGGACTGCTTGAATATTTGGTGGTTGTGTTTATTGTAATTTGTGCTTGGTAGTTCTTGGAATGCCCTCCACACCTAACTAAACGTCTTTATACTGGTTTAGAAGACTCTGCAGAGTTTGTATACAACCAGTTTATTTTTCTCCATTGATCTAAAAATAACTATGCGCATCCAAACCATCCTGGAATGCATTGATTGACCCTACATCTACTATTTCCTGTGGCAATGCATTCCAAGCATTAGCCATTCTCTGACTAAAAACATATTTCTTAGTTTTTTGTTGTTTTTGTCTTTTTGTTTGCGTTCACCTTTTTTTTCTACCCCCCAAGGCGGTGTGTGTTGCACTATGTTCTTATTTTGCGCCTGTCGGCCCAGTGCATCCGACTTCTGCATGCATTTTATGGAAGGGTCTGCTTCCTTCTGCATTTTCTAAGGGTTTGCTACCTCGGGGTAGCGGCCGGTGTTGTGATGTGGAACGAACCCAGCACCTTTCGTTGTGAGCCGTGTCACTTAATCACTGGACCACGCCGTCCCCATGGCACTTTATTAAAGCTGCAAGCTCTGCGTGTGTGCTGGCACTCAAAGTCGCGCCGTTTGTATATGTACTAGACAGAAACTCACAGAGATTGAGAGATATATACAGAAAGAGAGGTATACACCGAGAGGGGGGGGGGCATCGAAATAGAAAGGGCACAGATGTAGAGGAGGCAGAGAGAGACAGAGAGGTACTCAAAGAGGGCGAGGGGACGGCGTGGGCTAGTGGTTAAGTGACACAGCTCACAGCCCGAAGATGCTGGGTTCGATCCCCATCACAGCACCATTAGATTAGAGACATAAGAAGAAAAAGAGAGAGAGAGAGCGAAAGGAACACATTGCAAGAACAGAATGAGAAACACAGTGAGAAACACACAGTGAGAAATACAGGACGGGAGAGAGAGTATGTATGTGTGTGTATGGAGAACGGAATGCGAGTTGAACCTGGGTAATTGTATTAATGTCACGTCTGAATCATCTGAGGATCGGACCTAATGATCGCAATACTATGAACTGTGGTCCTGCGAATGTGGAATTTCCGAGAGTACATTCAGTCCACAAGTGGTAAACGGCATATGACAGTACATTCAGTCGACAAGTGGTAAACGGCATATGACAGTACATTCAGTCGACAAGTGGTAACCGGCATATGACAACTCATACCGACTGTTTCTTGAAAGGAACTGCATTTCAGCTGAATAGGCAAGTTACTATAGCTTCTTCTTCTTCGGTCGTTCTCAATCTCCCGCTACCAAACCCTGAAAGGGCTTAAGTAGGAGAATGCAGTCCAGAGAATGGAATGCGTTGTGTCGTAGTTTACAGCTTGACTGCGATATTTGCACCTTTCGGTCCAACACATCCGACTTCATCAAGCATTTTTTGAGTACCGGGTTAGCATTCCCTTTTCGATCCGTTCTCGGGATAAAGACGCTGAGCAGCGCATGAGCTGCAGGGGTCAACTACCCATAGCTGACTGCTAGCGTCAGGGCCAGCGAACCATAGCTGCCAAGACCCTTCTACGCCTCCAAGTGGTGATCCTGGATAACAGGCTGCAGCAGGGCAGACTGGCTAAGGAGAAGGGGTCGGATAAGGAATGCTAACCCGGTACTAAAAAAATGCTTGCTGAAGTCGGATGTGTTGGAACGAAAGGTGCAAATATCGCAGCCACGCTGTAAACTACAACACAACGCATTTCGTTCTCTGGACTACATTATTCTGCTACTTACTCTTCCATGGTTTGGTAGTGAGAGATTGAGAACGAACGAAGAAGAAGAAGATCCCTTCTCCTTAGCCAGTCTGCCCTGCTGTAGCCTGTTATCCAGGATCACCACTTGGAGGTGTAGAAGGGTCTTGCCAGCTCTGGTTCGCTGGCCCTGACGCTAGCAGTCAGCTATGGGTCGCTGACCACTGCAGCTCATGCGCTGCTCAGCGTCTTGATCCCAGTTACTATAGCAACAAAAACAACATGACAAGTATAGTGTAAGCACTCGGGAAAAACATACAACAAAAAATATATGCATCAGACAACAGAAGATATATACACCAGACATCAGAAAATGCAGGCAACCGAAAATATATGCACCAGACAACAGAAGAGAAATACACCAGACAACAGAAGAGAAATACACCAGACAACAGAAGAGATATACACCAGACATCAGAAAATGCAGGCAACCGAAAATATATACACCAGACAACAGAAGAGAAATACACCAGACAACAGAAGAGAAATACACCAGACAACAGAAGAGAAATACACCAGACAACAGAAGAGAAATACACCAGACAACAGAAGAGATATACACCAGACAACAGAAGAGATATACACCAGACAACAGAAGAGATATACACCAGACAACAGAAGAGAAATACACCAGACAACAGAAGAGAAATACACCAGACAACAGAAGAGAAATACACCAGACAACAGAAGAGATATACACCAGACAACAGAAGAGATATACACCAGACAACAGAAGAGAAATACACCAGACAACAGAAGAGAAATACACCAGACAACAGAAGAGAAATACTCCAGACAACAGAAGAGAAATACACCAGACAACAGAAGAGAAATATACCAGACAACAGAAGAGAAATACACCAGACAACAGAAGAGATATACACCAGACAACAGAAGAGAAATACACCAGACAACAGAAGAGAAATACACCAGACAACAGAAGAGAAATACACCAGACAACAGAAGAGATATACACCAGAGAACAGAAGAGAAATACACCAGACAACAGAAGAGAAATACACCAGACAACAGAAGAGATATACACCAGACAACAGAAGAGATATACACCAGAGAACAGAAGAGATATACACCAGACAACATGTTGTTGTTATCTCATAGATGCTGAGCAAGCCTGCTCTTGGCAGCCCAATGCCATTCTTATATAGATACATACCTTCTTTAGTTGTTTCACTGCTCCGTACAGTGTGTTGGCAATTGTCGGCAGTGCTTGTGAGAATCTTTTCCTCATGTCCGCAAGCGCTTTGCACTCAAAGAGTAGATGTCGAACTGTTTCATCAGGATGAGAGCAATGTCTGCCCTACACAGGGCAGCTGCTGGGGATTGATGCGGTTCAAGTGGCTATTGATTCTGGTATGTCCTGTTTGGAACTGAAAGATGAGACTTTGAACTCTTCTATGTAGTTTATTTATGTCATCGTTACTTTTTGGCTGTGACATTTCGCTAAATACACTGCAACCTGTTGTTCCCGTTGCCCACCTGTTCATCTAGATTTCTCGAGTTTTATTCTTAATAATTTTTTACTATGTGGTTACTGCAGGGTCTATCCAATTGTTGTTTCGAGGCTCCTGTTTTTGCCAATCTGTCGACCATCTTGTTCCCTAGTAGCCCACTATGTCCAGCGATCCATTGCAAGGTGATATTTATCCCGTGGACAGTGATGATGTTGTTGATCGCACTCACCACCAAGAATATCTCCTTTTCTTTACTCCAGACATCAGAAAACATATACAACAGAAAACAGAAAATATATGCTCGCATTGAACTCTGATAACTATGTCCCATGCCCTATTGCAAAGCTGAAACATAGTGGAGCAGACTGATACTAGAAGCCCCGTATGTTTGTGGACGGGGTAAGCCCGTAAGGGCTCTACAGATTTGTCAGTTCAGCACTCGGCATTGTAGGTCGTCGGCTGTACCCCACCTCCATCAACAATCCCCTGTAATCAGGAAAGAACCAGATACATCCTGATATATCCGGATTGCGCGGGACCAATATCTAGCCGCCATTACTATTATCTTAAATTCCAATAGCTAATTGCTGAGGGATGTTGACTGATACTAAGTCATCGGGGTCAAGATGTAGCATGGTGAATGGGCTGACAGCGTCAGGGTCAGCGAATCAGATCTGACCAAGGATAAAGATGCTGAGCAGTCTATGAGCTGCAGTAGTCAGCGACTCTTAGCTGACTGTCGGATGTGTGGGACCGAAAGGTGCAAATATCGCAGTCAAACTGTAAACTACGACAACGCATTCCGTTCTCCAGACAACATCCTGCTACTTGCAAAACTATTTTTATGCCTTGGTAGTGGGAGATTGAGAACGAGTAAAAAGAAGATCTGGCCAAGACCATATTTCTTCTTCAAGAGGCCGTCCTGGAAGCAGGCAGCACTAATACAGTCTCGCTACCACACACCGTCACAACATACTTTTCAGGACAAACACAGAAGAACAAGAAGAAGAAGAAGAAGATGGAGAATGAGGAGGTAGAAGGAAGAAGAAGAAGAGGAGGATGAGGAAGAAGATGAGGGGGGTGAAGAAGAAGAGGAGGAGAAAAAAGAAGAGGAGCAGGAAGAGAAGAAGGAAGTGGAGGAAGAAGAGGAGGAAGAAGAAGAAGAGGGGGAAGAAGAGGAGGAGGAGGAAGAAGAATAAGGAGGAGGAAGAAGAAAAGGAGGAGGAGAAGAAGAAGAAAAGGAGGAAGAAGAAAAAGAATAAGGACGAGGAAGAAGAAGGAGGAGGAAGAAGAAGGTCAACCACCTTATAAAACGCTGATATCTCGAAGAATGATATTTCTCTAATTCTATTTCTCCGACAGCGGCGTCTGATATGGAATACCCAAAGAGCTGTCGGGTGAAATTAGAGTGAGAAAAGACGAAAATGGCGTGGGAGCTGTAAAGAAATTTTTTAATTGATGTCTAATACTTTCAATTAGTTGTAAACTGCGTTACGGTAATCTCTCGGGCGAAACTGGTAAAATATTAGAAAGATATTTTTGCGCAGTTATAATTTTTTAATTGGCGATTTTACCTACATTTTTTGGGGTGCGAACTGCGAAGGCTTGTTTCATTGTCAGATGCAATATACGGAGGCCCAATACCGCAGAAGTGAATGGGTTTTTTTCTTCTTCATAATCTTCGTCGTTCATTCTTCAGATGGAGGCTGTTTCGAACACCCACAACGCTTTCCTCACATTCCGAGCGTGCTGACGAAGGTGGACCGTGGTCCTTCAGGCGGTTGTTCTATGCTCGGAGTAATTTGCGTGTCGCTAACTACTACGGGGATCACGTCGATCCCTCACCTTGTTAGCCAGGCTGCCATTGAAATAGCACGTTTCTAGGAAGGCTGCGAGGAAGCCAAGGGTAAGGTCTTGACCAGTATGTTTTGCCTGATCCTGACTAGCATGTCTGATCAGTATATTTGCCTGACCAGACGTCAGATGGAGGTCCCGGTTTATCTTACATCTTCTCCTTTCGTTCTCAATCTTCCGCTACCAAGACATGAAAAGGGCTTTGCATGTAGCAGAATGTTGTCCGGAGAACGGGTTGCGTTGTGTCGCAGTTTACAGCTTTGGGTCCGAAACATCCGACTTCAGCAGACATTTTTGAGTACCGGGTCAGCCTTTCCTCTTCGACCCCTACTCCTTATCCAGCCTGCTCAGTTGCAGCCTGTTATCCAGAATCACCGCGCGTCTATCATGAGCTGCCTGAACACGGAGGGCCTCCCTGATTTCAACGCCGTCTGACCACACTCTTCCAGATTGAACGATTTTGAACCAGATTTTTCCAGGTGCTAATGTTTATTTGACAGTACTTCAGGCCATCATTGAAACGCTTTATTTGACTTCCTTGTGATTGTTCTTCTTCTCAGTTCACTATACAGGAGCCACTTTGGAAGCATTTCGTTTGACATTTGAGCAAGGTGGCCAACCCATCTCGGGTGTTTTGCAAAAGTACATGAACACCTGGCATGTTGAGCCACTTCATTATTTGTGATATGGTACTACCAGGGAATATGTAGCGGCAGGGTAGACCTTCAGCTTAGTCGTAATCCTGATTTCTCGGATTTCCCACACTATGAACACATTCGACTAAAGGCTGTGCTGGTCTTTGTTATTCTCTTAGCCAGCTAATCAGCAATATAAGATAACCATTATCTAATACAAGATACTCAACGAAAGAGGAATTTTACACCACACTTCATAGATAAAAAAAGAGGCAAGGAAATTACAATTGTGAAGGGTGACATTACATGCTAACGTTGGTAAAGACCGTGCCAGAACAAACCCCTGGAGAGAGGAGCATGGACTACCTGTATGTATCCAAACAGGTGAAAGGAATACTAGACTAAAATAGGGGCTTAGGGAAAATTTCAGAGGGTGGGGGGGGGGGGGGTATGTCTATGGAAGTAAACAGATTTGATTGGCGCAAAACTAGAAATACATGTGTCGTGGCTCAATAAATATACACTGAAACCAATAAATGTGTAATAAAGATCACCAGAAGAGACGAAACAAATATATTGATGAGTTGGTAAGAAGCTTGGGATGCTGCAGCAAAATGAAAAATAAAATATATTTACAACAGTACATAGAAACTAACAGGAAAATATAAGCAAGCAAATGACTTTACTACTGATTGAGATGAGAATTTCATTAGCAACATAAAAATGTAAATCGAGAAAGGGCAGGACATTTCGTATTAGGTTTATATAGACCAGTTCTACAAGATACAAAACATCCAGGCAGCAGAAACGAAGCGGCAAGTTAATTGCAAGAAACCAATTAAAGAATTAATAGCAATGGAAGCACGGGATTTTGTTTATATAACAAGACATACCTCTTTGTTGAAGACTATACTGCAGGGTATTGCAGATAATAGTTTAAGAAATGCGAAATGTATGAGAAATGTTCGAGAAGACGAGAACATTGAAAGTTTCGACACATTTACGATTGGGGGGTATAAGGTTCCAGAGTTACGATACGCAGACGACACAGTGATACTATCAAGTAGTGCGGAATGGCTAGAGCAGCTACTTTCAGCCATAAATGGACATGGTAAAGATCAAAACCTGTTTATAAACATAAATTAAACAAAGATAATGACCACCGACAAAACACAATGTCAGCATAAATTTACAGTGGGTGGTGAGGAAACAGATCAGGTCACTTATTTTGAATATATGGGCTCCAGAATTGACAAAAATGGCGACTGCTCGAAAGAAATCAGAAGAAGACTAGCCATGGCAATGCAGAGACTGAACAGCCTGAAGAAATTATGGTAGAGCACCAACAAAATGATAAAAGTAAAAGTCTTGAGAGCCTGTGTTTTTCCTGTGGCAGCTTATGGCTGCGAATCATGGACGATTACCAAAACTTCCAGACAAAGAATCGAATCCTTCGAGTCAAAATATTACAGAAAGATCCCCAGAATACCCTGGACAGAGAAAAAAACAAACAGATGTAGACATTCGGCAAGAGTTGAGCATAGAAGAGAACTGGTTTATCAATTCCATTTTGGCTAGAAAATACAAATACTTTGGTCACAACAAGGGACACAACGGTCTCGAGAGAACGGTGATGGATGGTATGGTACCAGGCAAAAGAGGAAGGGGTAGACCAAGAAGACGATGGCACCTAGATGTCCAGGAATGCCTGGGTATGACTGGCGGAGGCTGGAGTTTTGGCAAGGGAGCCAGTTTCTTTCAGACAGACTGTGAAGGGAGCGACGTTCTACAAAGGAACGAGTTTCTTTCAGACAGACTGTGAAGGGAGCGACGTTCTACAAAGGAACGTGTTTCTTTCAGACAGACTGTGAAGGGAGCGACGTTCTACAAAGGAACGAGTTTCTTTCAGACAGACTGTGAAGGGAGCGACGTTCTACAATGGAACGAGTTTCTTTCAGACAGACTGTGAAGGGAGCGACGTTCTACAAAGGAACGAGTTTCTTTCAGACAGACTGTGAAGGGAGCGACGTTCTACAAAGGAACGAGTTTCTTTCAGACAGACTGTGAAGGGAGCGACGTTCTACAAAGGAACGAGTTTCTTTCAGACAGACTGTGAAGAGAGCGACGTTCTACAAAGGAACGAGTTTCTTTCAGACAGACTGTGAAGGGAGCGACGTTCTACAAAGGAACGAGTTTCTTTCAGACAGACTGTGAAGGGAGCGACGTTCTACAAAGGAACGAGTTTCTTTCAGACAGACTGTGAAGGGAGCGACGTTCTACAAAGGAACGAGTTTCTTTCAGACAGACTGTGAAGGGAGCGACGTTCTACAAAGGAACGAGTTTCTTTCAGACAGACTGTGAAGGGAGCGACGTTCTACAAAGGAACGAGTTTCTTTCAGACAGACTATGAAGGGAGCGACGTTCTACAAAGGAACGAGTTTCTTTCAGACAGACTGTGAAGGGAGCGACGTTCTACAAAGGAACGAGTTTCTTTCAGACAGACTGTGAAGGGAGCGACGTTCTACAAAGGAACGAGTTTCTTTCAGACAGACTGTGAAGGGAGCGACGTTCTACAAAGGAACGAGTTTCTTTCAGACAGACTGTGAAGGGAGCGACGTTCTACAAAGGAACGAGTTTCTTTCAGACAGACTGTGAAGGGAGCGACGTTCTACAAAGGAACGAGTTTCTTTCAGACAGACTGTGAAGGGAGCGACGTTCTACAAAGGACATGCTAGATGATGATGAGGAGTTGAAGAAGATAGGAAATGTAACTCGCCACATTATATCAGATTCGGCCTGGAGGACAGGGACGACCGACCCCAACCAGGTACGTCCACAGGTGGCGGATAGTGGGGCGACCGATCCAACCCAGGCACGTCCACAGGTGGCGGATAGTGGGGCGACCGACCCCAACCAGGCACGTCCACAGGTGGCGGATAGTGGGGAGACTGACCCCAACCAGGCACGCCCACAGGTGTCGGATAGTGGGGCGACCGACCCCAACCAGGCACGTCCACAGGTGGCGGATAGTGGGGCGACCGACCCCAAAAAGGCACGTCCACGGGTGGCGGATAGTGGGGCGACCGACCCCAACCAGGCACGTCCACAGGTGTCGGATAGTGGGGCGACCGACCCCAACCAGGCACGTTCACAGGTGGCGGATAGTGGGGCGACCGACCCCAACCAGGCACGTCCACAGGTGGCGGATAGGGGAACGACCTCCAGATATGGAGCGTCAGCTGCGATATAAGCCAGGTATAATAACTGGGCGAATAAGCAGTCGTGGATCAACCGGCGGTGTATTCCAGTAGGATGGGGTGGGACAACAGGTGGCACTGCTTTCCTCACTGAAATATCCCATGTGTCCTACGACGGGTAGACCAAGCGGGTAAGAGCCGCTATGTGCTCTAACCAAGGGAAGGAAACCATGGTAGACAAACCAACCTACTGCCCTTCAGGTACCACCGGGCGATGGAAAGGCTATGGGAGACAACCCAAAACAGAAAACTCATCCCGACCTGCTGAAGACAGAGTGTGTCAGCTACGGCGCAGGAACCGGGAAAAATCAGGGCACTCACGCATCAACAGGATATGGTCATGCGACAGTCTACCCTATCGTTGTGGTGTCGCTCCTATAAGTTACAACCGGGGAGGAGCGGTGCCGGACCCCCAGCCTCGAGGGGCCTCACCCACGGAGAGTGCACAGCTGAGACAAAGGCTGTGGGGCAGCCGCTCCGACCTGGTGAAGACTGCAGGCTTCATCACATCATCGCGACTGGCCTGCAGAAATAGCATGACCAAAAGATCTTGAACGCGAAGAAAAAGATCAGATTCGAATCAAGATGCCGAGCAATGCATGACCTGCAGTGGTCAGCGAAACATAGCTGACCGCTAGCGTCAGAGCCAGCGAACCAGAGCTGCCAAAACGTGTCTATATCTCCATACGGTGATCCCGCATAACCAGCTGCAACAGAAATTGTCTGCACAGAATAGATGTATTCTTCTTCTTCGTACGCTGTCAGACGTCAACTTGAATTTGTTCGAAGAAAGCAGCTGAGGCTGTCGACACTGGTGATGGCCACATGTGCTTTCTCTGGTCCCGGTATGCCGGGCAATTTTGCAGCAGATGTTCAGCGGTCATTTTCCCTGTACCACACGTGCATTCGTCAGTAGCACCTATCTTCAGTTTATTGAATAGATGGTACCTCAGTATGTTGTGGCCTGTGTGGTCTGAAGACCACGACCTGCTCTCTTCTGTTCAACTGGTAATAAGCATCATTTTTGTATAACCAGTGTGCTCTGTTTCCAATTTGGCCATGTATCTGGCCCTAATAAATCTTTTGATAACTTTGCACCTTCTTTTGCCAGTCTGTCTGTCTCCTCGTTGCCTTGAATGTTACAGTGGAATATAACCCACTAGGGATCAAGATGCTGAGCAGCGCATGAGCTGTAGTGGTCAGCGACCCATAGCTGACTGCTAGCGTCAGGACCAGCGAACCAGAGCTGCCAAGACCCCTCTACACTTCCACGCGGTGATCCTGGATAACAGGCTGCATTTGTCAAAACATGTGCTACACAGGGGCATGTGAGGTTTTGATTGGTTGATATATGAGACTGTTTCTGTTTCTATTTCTAAGAATCGACGTCACTGCACTTCGGGCATACCCATAAGTGCACAGTTTTTCTCAGCAAAAAGCGCAGGGTATGGATCATGGTCATCTGTAGTTTAGAGTAGGTCATGTATGGATGTTGGTGGTCCCTGTAGCTGGCTGGGTTGTACACTCGCTTGCTACGTTCTCTCATGCGTCCTACTCTACTCGAACCTCGTTTAATGTCTAAACTTTGCACCCTGTGGATTGCTGCTTCATCTATTGCGATGTCCTCATCTAACAGGCTGTCATTGATTGATTTCAAAATGGCATTCCTATCCATCACTTATGTGCCCATTATCGGAGCTTGTGAAGCCAAGATGTCAGCTATTTCGTTGCCCTGAACACCAACATGACCAGGACAGTAGATCCATGTCATTCCCTGGAAATTTGAGGCATCAACAGCTGCTATCCAGTAGTACCTCTGCCATCCCTTCTGTACCTTCTGAAGTATGTCCTGCGCGTCTGTCACAATGACTGCCCTTGTTATAGAAGTCTCAGATATCCATCTCAGCGCTGAGACCACTGCTTCCATCTCCATTTTCAAACTGGAGGTTGTTGACATGTATGCTCTACTGTACTCGGCAACGACCTGTCCTTTCACTCAAGCCGCGAACCCCCAGCTTGATGGCCTTTTAATCTGTGTCTGAATCTTGTCGGTTTGTTTCGAACTGTTTATCGTATCTTTGTGTGAGACTAGAGATCTGGGATCGAGATGCTGAGCAGCGCATGAGCTGCAGTGGTCAGCGACCCACAGCTGACTGCTAGCGTCAGGGCCAGCGAACCAGAACTGCCAAGACCCTTCTACACCTCCACGCGGTGATCCTGGATAACAGACTTGCAACAGGGCAGACTGGCTAAGGAGAAGGGATCGAAGAGGGAATGCAATCAAAAAATGATTGCTGAAGTCGGATGTGTTGGACCAAAAGATGCAAATATCGCAGTCAAGCTGTAAACTACGACACAACGCATTCTTGAGAACGAACGAAGCCAAGCCAAGACTATAGATCTGAATCTTGTGGGCTTGTTTCGAACTGTTTATCGTATGTGGGAGACTATAGATCTGAATCGTGTGTGTTTTTTTCCAATTGTTTATCGTTTGTGTGAGACTAAAGATCTGAATCGTGTGGGCTTGTTTCGAGACTAGAGATCTAAATCTTGTGGTTTCTTTCGAACTGCGTATCGTATGTCTGAGACTAGAGATCAAAATCTTGCATTTTATTTGGTAAATAACAACTTTGTGTGTGTTTTTTTTGGCGTTCGCCTGATTTCTCTATTCCCCAAGGCGGTGTGCGTTGCACTATGTTCTCATTTTGCGCCTGATGGCCCAGTGCATCCGACTTCGACATTCATTGTATGTAAGGGCCTGCTTCTTTCTGCATTTTCTAAGGGTTTGCTTCCCCGGGGTAACGGTCGGTGCTGTAATTGGGGAGCGAACCCAGCACCTTCGGGTCATTTAGTCACTTAATTGTGTGTATATGTTGTTGTTTGCGAATGCCCACAATAAGTAGGTTACTCTTTTGTGCGCACTGAATAGGACTTTAAGTGGCGGGTTGCAGTAGCTTTCCTCACATCCAGAGCGTGCTGATGAAGGTGGACCGGAGTCCTTCAGGCGGTTGTGCCATGCCTGGCTTCATTTGCGTGTCACTCACTACTGCGGTCATCACGTCGACCCGTCAACTCGTTAGCCAGACTGCCATGAAAACATTTCTATTCCAGGAAGGGCTACTAGGAAGCCGAGGTGAGTGTCTTGGCCAGTATGTTTTGCTTGAACCTGACTAACATGTTTGATCAGTATATTTTCCCTGACCAAACGTTAGTCTTCCTTCCCAGGTAGAAAGTGAGACAATAAAATAAGTTTACATTTATTTGTGTGTGTGTGTCTATGCGTTCTGAACTCCTGGGTACTATCACATATTTTAATAGTTAACATTCAGTTGTTATAATTTCCTAGGTATTTTAGAGTAAGATAAAACACTAGAAGGAAATCAGCGTTTATGAAAACTATTTCGTGCCACTTATTATAGGCGGAATGCAAAATCGTTAAAACTGTTTAAAAATCTGAAGTTTTACAAGGAAAAATGCCTAAGGCGATATCAGAATAAGGCTACACTACAACGGGTTGGGAGTTTTCTTTCATCAAACGCTCTTTGTCCAGGAGAAAACGGGGGCAAATAGGAAGGGAGCACGGGGACCCATCTGATCGACTCATCGCTCCCGTCTTTGTGTCTGGCTCGGACCTTCAAGGGACAAAGGAACAATGAGAATATGCAGAAGAAAGTGGTTCTTCTTGCACCTATTAGCCTACATCCCTACCTAATCGAGGTCGGAATGTCTCTAGTTTGTGTCCGGATACACGGAGGTCAAGTTTTTGCGACATATTTCGTTTCATTCACGAAAAAACGAACAATGAAGTTTACGCTATAGGGGAGTAAGAGAGGCACAGTGAGTCATCGGCCATTCTCGTAACTTGCTCGGCTCTCTTCGTGATGTAGGAAGGAACAAACCCCAACCAACCAATCACCGTCCTTTATTGAATATCAAAGCATCCAATCAAATTGCTCTAAACATACCTCGTGGTCTTTTCCAACATGGCGGGTGAGTCCACCTCACATCATTTACTTTGTTTCATAAAAATTTGAACTTTTTGCGCCAAATTCATTATTTTTTAAATGTTTTTCAGATTTGGAATTTTATCAAGATGATTCAGATGACAGTACAGAAGATGGTAAGTTTTTGTCGATGTGTATACAGTATTTTCATTGTAAAATCAAGCCTCACTATGAATGAAAGAAAATGTGCTTGCAATGAACGATCGTCATGCCCTTTCGCGCCGTCCATGTTTTTTGTGTGTGTATCTTCGATCGTAACTGTCCTGCTTATTGCGTGCATTAAATATTCAATCTCGACATTTTGTAGCAGTTATAAATACAATAAAACGCTGATGTTAGTGGAAGAATTCATCAAATAGCAGACAAATATTATCAGCTAATGTGCTTTCGAAGGACCGATTCTCGATTGCATGATGGGGCGAGGTCATGTGACCAGGAGCTTTCGCGACCTTTTCAACTTGGCCCGCTTTTTCATTTCCCGCCATTGTTGCTGATTTCGAAAAAAGATCTGGCTTGTCGATCGCACGGGGAGCTCTCTCATCATGGTATTTCATAGTTTCCTGTTCTTTTTCCTGGTGAGTAGGATTACCCTTTATAAACAAACATGACGTAGTAGAGAACTTTAGTCTGTAATCAATAAAATGCGCATACGGATTGAGTCATGCATGACTAAGTTAAAGGGATGAATTGTATTATGAATTATCGTGGACGCGTGGGTAGTCTTGTCTTGTTGTTAAATCATGGCCACTACACTAAAAGCTTAGACCTTGTGTGAATTTGTCACATTTTGGGTGAAAGTGGCAGCAATAAATGCATTTTAAAATACTATGGTTGACAGAAGAAAGGATGGGACTGTTGTGCTTAATACAAACAAATTGTTCCAGGTGGTCCGCTCTTATTCGCTAATGAAAGGTATCACAGTGAACATCTGTATTGAGTGTCAGTGTAGCATGTATGGTCTACTTTATGAGTAAGACGTTTGCACACTGATACTCTCATTTTAAGTCTTCTAAATAATTATTCTTGTCTAGAGTAGAGCTTATGGCAAAGTACAATTAATTCGAAAATTCATAATGGGTCTTTGTTTTGAATTAATGACAGACAATGAGTACGGCGAAGTTTAACCTCGTAGGTGTCGGGTACAAGACTCGGGAACCGTAATGCACATTCCGTATGGCATGGGTCTATGTAGATTTCTGGTCTGGAAAGAGAATTTATGAAACATACCCTATTTATGATGCATCATACACTACAGTGAAAAGTTCATTTTTCCGGGGAATCCAACTTTAGAGAAGACTTAACTGCTCTACCAAAAAAAAAAAATGGATGAAGAATGAAAGTTCAACATTTTTTTGAGGCGTCTTCAGTTTCTCCTATATTAAATTCATTTTAATTTCACTCCTAATTAAAATAAAATTCAGCTCTAGAAAGTGGTTTCAAATCTGAAAAATGACTTTTGATATAATTATTTTTAACCACATTATTTCATTTTAGCATTTTATGTTGATTGTCTCAAAGTGTAGACACTGAATGAATGCATTAAAATTAGTATCCTGACAGTTAGGTATTGTTAATTTCTACATCAACAAAGTAGATGTCCTTTAATTAACAAAATGCAGTGTGTATATTTTAGATGGATGTTTTTAAGTACTGAAATATGTTGTACACCAAAGTCAAAGTGTCTGGGAATAAAAGCAGAACACAGAGAAAAAACAGCATTTTACATGCGAAGATATATCACATTGATGTGCAACCTGACTTGAAGCTGATGTACCAGTTCTATGTAGACTAGTGTATTGAATTAATAATTGTTGCATTTGAAATTCCAGGTGACTATGGCTTTGATGGTGGCATGCGAGAAGTGGAGGAGCTCACACAGCTACAAAGACTGGAGAAATATCTTGATAGTGATAACATTTTTAATAGGTTGGTAGATGTTCATGTACGTTTTCATTCTGATCATTGTTGAATAGACCCTCTATTCCTCATTGTACTTGTTCCAGGCCTACACATCTGTAGATGCTTGGTGAAGTTGGTTCATAAATGTTTTCATTCAGATCATTATTGAATAGATTATTTGTCATTGTAAACTTGTTCCAGGCCTAGACATCTGTGTAGATGGCTGGGTTGTTGGTTGAAGATTTTCATGGATGTTTTCATTCAGATCATTGAATACTGCTCATTGTACTTGTTCCAGGTCTACAAATATGTAGATGGTTGTGTGTTGTCCATGAAGTTCGTTGGAAGAGGTTCAGATCATTATTTAATATTTCTCATTGCACATGTTCCAGGCCTACACATTTGAAGGTCGTTGGGTTGTAGGTAATCTGTTTAGTAACTTACATTTGTCATCCTCTAATTTAGACACTATGAAATGGTTCACAGGACAAGCAATAGGTTCACTGTTTCCTTCCGTGCATGTAAGAGGGGACTAATGAAAGGGTGTGCATGGGGTTGGCATCCTAACCATGTAAAAACTTAACTAGAATGTTTTCCTGAAAGCTGGTTAGTAGCGGTTAGGGTAAAATAGTCAAATGCCTCAACAAGTGGAACGATGCTCATAACCTTGATTTAAAAAAAATAATCTCTATTCCATTGCTGATTTGTAAAAAATAAAAATATCAGCGTATATTACAACAATAGCAAGTTCTAAATTGTGAATATAAACATAAATGATCATGGTATTGGCTTGACATTGTCATTTGTGCTATTTAAATCCATCAAATATATGTCAGAAATCTGAGTCAATTTGGAGTGATGGTAGTATCAGCTTTTTGTTTTATAATATTGCTTTGTCTTTAAACCCCACATTTAGTGGCCCTGCTTCAGTTTGTCTCGATGGTACAATCTCAGCACCAAGTCATTATATCCTGTATGTACATTCTGCAATATCCACTTACATGTCTTCGTTGTTCCTTTTTTCTAGTTTTCTTCTTTAAGCTGTGACTTTCCAACCGTTCCACGTTAAATTGGTCTCTCTCTTGTGAATGCTGCTGTAATTTGCATGGACAGAAAGGAGAGCAAGCATGTAAAAGGTGTGGCTGAGGAGATAGACAAGTCACTAAAGTGGATGACTTTGATATGAGCTATGTATTTGTTTCAGACCTGGAAACAGGCTGCACTATCAGAAGGAAAGCAAACCCGGTAACACACCTCTCCTCCCGATAGATGATTACATTTTTTAACATGCACTTCTAGTGAAGGTGATGAATTTGTCTAGTCGGGACAGTGGGGGCTAGTGGTTAAGTAACACAGCCCACAATCCTTAGAAAATGCAGGACGACGCAGACCATTACATAAAATGCATGTCAAAGTCGGATGCTTTCGGCAGACAGATGCAAAATAAAAACATAGTGCAACGCACACCACCTTGGGGAATAGAAAAATAAGGCAAATGCAAAAAAAAATTGTCTAGTAATATCTGTTTTGTGACTATCATATTTATTATACTGAGGTCGGTTAACTGGAACAAAGTCATTATTAGAGATGTCTGTAAAAGTAGTTTTTCTATATTGGACATTTATAATGTACAGCAAATAACATATTGACAGTGGATAAGATACAAATGATGTAAATGTTTCCTAACCAACAATATAGAAGTTTAGGTACTACATCTGACTTTTCTGTCCATGGATAGTCTCTAATCCAGTCATCAGATTTTGTTGTGATCAGCCCAGCATTTGACTTAATTGTAAGTAATCTTTTACTGCTAAGTAGAAGGAACCAGAGCTTGCACATAGTCCCTTGCCATGACCAATGTAATGGCTAGTTGCGCTTTGAAACCGAGTTTTTTTTTTAGACAGCGACCCATTTTTAAATGTATGGATAATCAGGGCTTGGAAAAAGTGCTAGCCTGTGACAAATGACAATTTTAGCTTAACTGGTAAAAACAAAAAGTTAATTGTTAGTACATGACTCTTGCATGCACGATTATTAATGGTATTATTGTTAGAATAGATTTATACTAAAGCTAGCTAATGAGTTTAAATGAACCTCCACTACCACAATTTAAACCTACTGTCAGTTTTAAAACTACCAAGCATGTTCAAGGACAAACAGAGTAGTGCATTTTTTCTCAAGAAGAAATAGGCTAATAAATGTGAAAGAGATACAATATATTTCGGTTTGGCACACAATGTTATGAAAAAATAAAATTGAATTAGTTTCTAGTTTGGTTCTTGATCAAGCGGCCTATGGGCTCCTGCCCTTTGGCCCAAGTGTCTAGTTTAAATTTAACAAATTGCACGTCTGATCATGCTGACTGGTTAACATTTTGACTGACTTGTGAACCACCCTAATTATTTTCAAGCCCTGGTGATAATGTAGTTTGTTTTGTTGTAGACAAATGCTGGCTCGTGGTTTGTTGGACACGCTGCGATGTGTATGCCAGACAAATGACAATTGTGTCGCAGTACTGGATGCAATGGTTAAACTTTCTGAAGATCCAGGTTAGTTAATTGTTGTGGTTATAGGTCAGAATTTCAGTACAGATTACCATCAAAATAATTTGAAAAAATCTATTTGTAATTAAATCTTAATTGATGAAAAAAATAATTTAAAAAATCTAATATTTGAAATTAAATCTTAATTTATGAAGTTAAAAATTCAGTAGGCATTTTATGAAATGGTTAATTTTCAGTTAGGTTTTCTATTACATGGAAGAAAAAAATTGCTTGTTTCTTTGTCTTTACACTGGTCTAGAATGTAGAAACGTCTGTATAAATCCAGTTTCTGTGGATACATTAACAATTGTGGATACATTAAGATTCAATATAGATCTACATTTTGACTTATGTGAGTTTTCAAGGTCTCAATTGTATTTTCTTTATGCATAAAATTATATGAAAGATTTTTGTAAAAGATTCTTCATATTGTTAACCTGTAGCACTTCAATGTCCGATCCCTTTGGACCAGCTCGGCCTGCAAAAACGGTCTTTTTTTTTGAACGGAGTCACTCCTGACAGCCATTTTTTACTGCTGACTACGCCCTCCATATATACACGATATTTTGCCGGTTAAAGTATCGTATGTGCGATTACAAATGGCTTTTGAACAGTTTTAATTTTGTATACGCCGTTTGGAGCAAGCCGACTTTTTGCTAAAGGGGAAGTAGGTTGTTGAGAAAGATTTTTATCGCGTAGATCTGTTTATTTTGTTTGTTTAAATGAAAGAACTACGTTTGAATTGGAAACTAATAGTTGTGTAGATATTGTAAACACAGTATCGATACGTTGTTGTGGTTTCCATGGTTTTTTATCGGAGCGACTAGGCCTAGTGGTCGAGTCCAAATTTTTTCCGAGATTTTCATAAATTTTCAACTTCATCTTTTTAAATCTCAAAAACTAACAAACATACAACAAAAACAATAACACCCACATGTTCGTTATGCTATTGTGTATCTACACACCAGAAAATCATATTTATTGACAAACAAATATAAAAGTTACAAATTTTGAAAGACGACTACCACAGCGACTAATTAAGAAAATTAATTAGGTCAAATTTTTTTCAAAAATATATTGGAGTGCGTAAGGTTTTAATTACCATACCATGTATTGGAAAAAATTCATTTATCATTTACAAACAAAGGTTAAGACCATGTTTTCTGAAACTATTTCAGAACCATCTGTGCGTTCTGAGCTCATGGAGCAGGTACCTCACATAGCTGTCTACTGTCAAGAGAACCCTCATGCATTTCCTGATGCCGTGCCTAAGTATATTCTACCAATGGTGGTGAGGTACCTCAGTGATTCCAACAGCCAGGTACGAGTCAGATAACCATCTCTACAGAATAAGACATGTGGGAAAAAATTGTTGAAGTTAATTTTAAATATGGATTGACGATTTTGGTAGATATGCTAACGTATTTGCTTTTAGTCCAATCATGTGGCGCTACTGACTGGGAAACCAAATTTAGGCAACTGCGCCAACCTATATCTGTCTCAAAGCTTTGAGGGATTATCAGTGAAGTGTAGTCAAAGATGACCATAGAAAATATTTATCAAAGTTGATGAATTGGCACCAGGGACAGAAATATTTATCAAAGTTGATGAATTGGCACTAGGTACAGAAATATTTATCAAAGTTGATGAATTGGCACCAGGGACAGAAATATTTATCAAAGTTGATGAATTGACACTAGGGACAGAAATATTTATCAAAGTTGATGAATTGGCACTAGGTACAGAAATATTTATCAAAGTTGATGAATTGGCACCAGGGACAGAAATATTTATCAAAGTTTATGAATTGACACTAGGGACAGAAATATTTATCAAAGTTGATGAATTGGCACTAGGGATAGAAATTGTCAACATAATTGATGAATAGCATTAAAGATATGGAATTGTGAGACTTCTGAAGCATTACTAGACTATAAAGAAACATTCATATTCATCTTAAATAATTCTGAATTGAATGGTACAACTTTCATTTTGTTGTCAGGTTAGAAAAACAGGCCAGGCAGCCCTCTTGGTTCTACTGGAACAAGAACTGGTGGAAAAGTCTGATATAGAGGAACAGGTGGTACATGTTATCCTGGAATTGGCATCACCTGGAAGCCTTGACGATTACCGATCAGAGGCTGCAGCTGTAAGTAATTGTGAAAGCTAATTTTGAGAATTCATAAAATGTAAAAGCTATTAGTTGGTAGGATTTGTATTATACATGTTGGATTGGTTTAGTGTCTTTGACATTTGATTGAGCTCAGGTTGTTTTCATCACATCTGTCGTTCTCCCTATCTAGATTTGGCAATAAATAAAAAATGCAGATATGCTATCAAGCCAAGCAGGGGTACCAGCGTTGCAAAATATTTCTCCAAGATTTCCTGGATGAATCGCCACATATGAACGTCTTTTTTTAGTGCCAGTGACTTGTACATTTCTCTTTTTTGTTGTTGGTAGGAACAGTTAGTTATAATTGGCATGCCATCCTCACTTCCACGCCTGATGACAGTATCTGTGACCTCTGACTAGCATTGCTTGCGTTTTGTGTCCCACAAGCAAACGATTCACAAGGGATTTTGAATGTATGTGTATTTAGCATCTGATGGAGTTTGTTTTGTGGTGTGAAAGACATGGGTAGTGAGATGTGCACATGAACATCATCTTACTACTCTGTCTTTTGCATCAATGAACAAAAATGCATCTGGTGGAAGAGTTTGGAATTCACTACTTGAAACAAACTGCAGACCTAAAAAAAACCTCCATTTACAGTTTGGAAACTTACAATGGGGATACGGAACATTCGTCCATATTATGAGTGTATGGTCAGGCCAAGAGCATCAATGCTGGATGTTATAGCAATTCCTTTTGAGCCTACCACAGCCAGCTTTGATGAGCGTTGTTCTGACTGACCTATATGCACTCGCGCAAGGTTCATAAGCGGTGGCTAGTTCTCAAATGTAGAACACTCGATGTTGTGCAATAATCTGTTTGGCTTACTAACCATTTTCAGTAATGGCTGATTTTATGTCTGTCCGTCTGGGTCAAAATGCAGTTTATTCATGATAAATGTTTAAAAATATTGAAGCTCAAATGATCTTACATAGTAAGGCACACAATAATTAAACTTATCTACGACGTAAAGTATATATAAAAAAGATACATTAGTAAAATAACCCATAGCATTACTGCTGTAGGGGTGTGAGGTGTTAGCGATCTCACATTTCAAAGGCTTGGCTGTATGAGGGTGTTAGTCATCTCCTCTCCCTCGCTACTTTTACTTCCAGGAATGAACCCAGGACCACTCAGATGCAAAGCCAGCTTGCTAAACACTGCTGCGCGTATATAGTATGTAGCATTTAATGACATTGATGTGCAGATGGAAATTGGAGAATTATTTGGGTTACCTACCACGTGTGTGTTATCGATATGTCCGTCAATTCCTTAACACTTACCTTTCACAATCTGTCCCCCACACAAAGTATGAATCAGGCGTGTGTTGATTATCCAAGAGTAATACAGATGTCTAATCAATGGAAATGGTTTATTGATATGGTAGCATCATGTGGTCCTGGGTAGGGTATTCAATTATAATTTTGTCTTCCATACCAAGAAGAGTTTCTTGCAACAATATCCGACGCTGGTGTTAGAAAAAGCATTTATTTAAAAGTCCACTTATTTCCTAAGGTGCAGCATATCTGAAAAAAGTTGAACTTCTCTGACATTACCCAATATATAGTTCTTATAATTTTCATATCTGCATGGAGTCTTCTATTCATCGTTATATAGTTTATCCTTCATTTGGTCGGATGGATCCATGTTAATTATCCTTCATTTGGTCGGAGGGATACATATAATCGGATGGTATCTGAGTTTACTGTAGCCATTTTGCAATGTGAATTCAATATATCGAGAAGTGACTACTGCACTGTCCAAGTGACTGGGACGTTTTAGTCAAATCGGCCAATGAACAATTTTTTCCCATATGGAAAAAAACACAACTTGCCAGCACAGTGATCATGTCAAGCCAAATTAGGAAATCGGATGTGCTAGAGAAGAGGCTTCTGCACTGGCCAAGTGGCTGGGATGTGTCCTCAGTCATATCACAGCCTGCTTGGATCAGTACAGCAGCATTTAATGCCACCATGGAAACTAAATCTATAAAGGAAGGCACCTTTTAAAGATTGTAATGTAGATTGGTGGTGAACTGAGCAAATAGCATGTCTTATTCTCCGACCTTCATCTTGGTAAGGACTTTTGTGCCACTGCTTACATCAAGACTGCAGTATCTACGCTTTTTAGCCTGGTTTATCTGGCTGTTTTTGGTACTGGTTTACCTTCCCGTTGCAGTTCCTATTCTTAGGCTGCACTAGTGTAGTATGGCTGTTTTCAGGGCCACAGCTTGGAGGCAGAACATGATCTTGGTCAACTCTGGTTCTCTGGCTCTGATACAAGCAGCCAGTATTGAGTCACTTGAGAACTGAGCTATCATTCATCCATCTGGTATCCCTTTGGAACCATAGGACTGCTCTTCATCTGTTTATTATAATTCTTAGTAGTCAACTTCATCAGTATTGGCTACACCTGCATTGACCTGTCCTAAACTGGTCTTCGACAGTTATTTCTTGCCGTTTCCAGCTCTGGTTTTATTGCAGTACTTCTGTCTTGTTTGCATTTCCTATACGTCACCTGCTTTGTTAGAAATGAAATTGATGGTAAATCCATTCCAGAGCAAAGTGTTATTTATAGCTGACCTAGCAGAAGGACCTCGGTGATTAATTTGAATGATTGCAGACTGTTGTAGCACATCAGAGTGACTGTGATTTGTCAATACTATCATATCACAGCCAGCTTTGATGAGCTCAAGGGTTCTTGCATACTCTACACCTAGATTGTGCATTTTGCATAAAAAGATTTTTATTTTACTTGCTCCAGTGATGTGCAACTGCCAATGTAAATGAGATATTGTACATGGTTCTGTCCTAATTAAATGAACTCTGGAATTTAATTCTGGAAACTTATAATTTCATGAAATGTTAGTTTTTTATTTTGTGGTCTATAGTGTGGGGGTCTCAATTGCTGTCATAGCCTGTAGTGAATTTGAGGATGTGCTCTTAATTCTGGCCACAAATGCAGATGAAGTCATTAAGCCATATGTATCAATTTTAATCCTATTCCCTGTGTGTAACACAAGTACCCAGCAGTGCCATTTGTCTGAGGGAACAGCTGGGCTCTAGCTTTACCTTGACACATCTGCCTGACAGGATGTATGAAGCAAAACCAAGAAATGGTTGGAGTTAGAATTGCTTTTTTTTGGGATAGGTCACATCACAGATTTGGAGAGCAACTTTGGATGGGTGAAGCTGAAATGTCAATTACAACCACTACTTCAACTGAGCTTCTGTAAACTAGGTCAGCACAAAACAGTGATAGCTGCTGGGAACATAAAACAACAGAACATGTCAGGCATACAAAACTAGAATGAACTTCTCAATAGCACAAATGGCACACTACATAAGGAAGCAGTGTAAGCAGAAAACCTAATTTGGACAAGCAAAAAATTACTGTACACTTGCCCAAAGTCCACTATGGTGGCGTAGTGTAAAGAGAAACTTGATCATCTGCATGTGAAATAATGATGCCTATATGGACCTAAAGTGAGAACGGTATTTCTGGCATAGTAGAAATAGACCTGCAAACTAACAACAGTTATAAATCTGGTTGAGACAATTGACTGGATACAATCATCACACATCAAATATGCCCTGTATTGGATTCTATGAGCAAACAAGATTCACGTCAATACACTAGCCAAACCACAAAACATGTACTTCAAAACAAGAGGAATGGCTGAACCAAAACAACCGCTATATCGGGTTCCACATCTGTGCTAGAATCATTTTCAGCTGTGGTAACTTATGTTTATGTGTCAGCATCAAACAGTCCATGCCTGAGTCATCATAGTGATTGTGGTAACTTATGTTTATGTGTCAGCATCAAACAGTCCATGCCTGAGGCATCATAGTGATTGTGATGTGCTTTTGTTTATTCATATCACAGTCAGCTTTGATGAGCTTAGTTTTGAGACAGCTACTGATGATATGGAAGTTTTTGGTGGCTTCTGAGCACCATTATAGAATAGCGATTGATGATTGGTTCACCTTTTTGCTGCAACGGAAGCCCACTGCTACAGCTGCCCTATTTAGAGGGATTGTGTATCCTGGAATTTGCAGTGGCTAGCTTCATGCATGTCACTTTTTGCAATGTAATTTGAATGTGACATTGGTCGTTATTTTCTGCACAGTTTCCACTTTGTTATAAAATTGTGCCTGAAGTATATTGGTCCGGAGTTAATTTGAGTTTCCTATGGTGTGTTTGAGGACCCGTGTTCTTCACTTGTGCTTTGTAAAGGTGTATCATGGGATTCCAGGCCTGAATTGACAAGGTCAAGGCCAGGCTACCCTGACGTCAATGCGGTTGTGATGTGGTGATACCAACACATATCACAGCCAGCTTTGATGACAGGGATACCTATTAGCTGCGAACAGGAAATAGAATGGTCCTGTTCATTGATGGACCACATTTGTGATGTTATGAATACCAGAAGGGATGATGTTATCAACATCACTAAGCATCTTATATATAATGGCCTGCTCCTAGGTTTGTGCCTATCCTTTCTTACATCTGTTTGACAAAGACATGTATCTACACATATCTACTTTGTTGCATTATGTTCTTCATTTATGTATGTAATTTTGAATATTATTTGGTGGGCACTAGTTTCTTTAAAAAAATATCAAGCTAATTAGGTGCACCTTTTAGAACATTTTTCAATGTGGATTACTGTAAAATAGAAAGTCCCTGCTTTATTCGAGTATTGTTCTAGAACTGAATAATGAATTGGCGAGTACAATTAAAAAAAATGTGTAAATTGAAACTCACTTCTGCCTGATCTATTTTATTTACGTATAATGGGAGGCATATCAGTTTTACAGAAAGACTAGTTGGCCTAGACATTGGCACTAATGCTTTGTCTAAAGCTAGACAGGCCAAAAAAAAAATGCAAGCAATACTGGCTTGAGTTACTGTGTGCGCAGTAATTTACTGTTAAAAAGAGACTTTGCTATTAAATTATTTAATAAACTGGATTCTGTATTTGTCTTGGATTCTGTATTTGTCGGGCTCGCATTGAAAGGTCTTCTTCGTACGCTTTCAAACATGAAGTAGAACATATATAAAGAAAGTGTTTAGTCTGAAGCTATTGCTGTCTCTATAGAGCCTGTCCAGGAATGTCATCAGTGATGAATACACATGCTTTCTCTATTCTTCGTATATTTGATGCCTTTATAGTAGATTCTTAGCAGTCAACTTGTCAGTGTCACACGCAGACACATTCATTTGTATGCCCTATTCTTAGTTTGTTGATCAATATCTGTTGAGGCCTATGCGGATTATTAAAAAAAATGACTAGCTGCTGGTGATGTGCATCATTTGGTTGACATGCGTGCTGTTTTCCTTTGTTCCTGTATCTGCCACCAATATTGCATTGAGATGGAAGCCTCTGTATCACAACTCTTTTGAACTGGGGATATAGTTATTGAGTATCACTCTTAGTTTCATTAGGTCTATTTTTCTGGCTTCCCAGTGCCACAAGCACTAACAGTGCATCTGTTAACCTTTACCACACCACAATCATTTTTCATATTTTACTAAGGTTCACTTTGAGGGAATCTGCAATCTTTTTGTTTGTTGCTCAATAAAGATGATTTTCTTCCGTGTAGAGGCATGAATGAATAAAGAACTTGTTGGTGATATTGTTTTTGTTGTGCGTTTTGGTTTCTGAGATACACGATTGGTGAAAATTAATTTTAAAAATTCGCACATAGAGACCCGCCGATTCTCTATAAATCAGTAGTACCACAAAGTATTGATGCTGATCCACCAACCATTTCAGACCTGTAGCTATTTTTGCTTGCAACTTGTAAATCGGTGGAAAGTATGTTCTCATTTATTCCTATATCATCTATGAAACATTTCTCGGATACTCAACACTCAGCAGGCTATTGATTTGTTTTTATGAGTTAGTGATGTCATGTCTTTAATTAGACGGGATAGACTACTGGTATCTTATGACAACAAAGTACATTATATGCACTTGCTCCCAGTTGTAGTTTCTTTACTTTGAAGCTGTTGGCTCTCACCATTTATGACTTGACTGGGTAAGTGGTTGGGATGTTTCTTTTTATTTTTATTTTCTCTCGTGTATTGTATTCTGTGATACATGTGGAAACATTGGAGCTTGTCATAGCTTTCTTCTCTTGCATAGTTTCTATATTCGTTCTGTTTTAGTACTAAGGATGCCCGTGAATAATACTAAGCCTTGCAAGCATTTCTACCATGAATAACTTCAGTAAAGAAAAGATTTGTAGCTGTTCGGTAATGCACAATAAACACTGAGTGCAGTTACAAAAATTAAGATATTGCAAATTTGTGTAAGTCACAAGTTACGTAACTCATGGGGCTAGTGGTTAAGTCACACAGCTGACAGACTGAAGGTGCTCGGTTTGCTCCCCTTCACCGTACCGGATGTTACCCTGGGCAATCAAATGCAGGTGGAATATGAAAAAAGTAGCGCATGCACAAACAATTCTGATTACAGCATGGTCATGCACATAAACATTTGGGACACATGTTCAGAAGTCATAAATACAGCATCATTCTGGGACATGCAGATCAGTCAATTGTTCACTAATATTGGCCCCTCTTACATATGATAAACCAGTTTCTAGGAGAGTTCTCTTGTTTAGCTCATGTGGAGCAGCATTAGTCTGCAACTCGTTTGGCTTTAACAAAACTTAATGCATATATGGATTTGAAATGTGAGCATTTCTACCTTTCAGTTAATGAGCAAAATGGCTTTGCTGTTAGGAAAAGACATAACAGAAAGGCTACTCCTGCGAAGGTTTAGTGAAATGTGCACAGATCCTGTATTTCATGTAAGAAAGGTAAGTCATTATTTTAGTGTGTCCTGATCAGAAGCAATTTTGTTTGCATGTATGGGCTTGGCTTCGTTCTCAATCTCCTGCTACCAAACCATGATAAGGGATTAAGTGGCAGAATGTTGTCCAGAGAACGGAATGGGATATTTGTACCTCAATCAGCAGGCATCTTTTGAGGACTGAGTTAGCCTTCCCTTTCGATACCTTCTCCATAGCCAGTCTACTCTGCTGCAGTCTGTCATCCAGAATAACGCATGTAGGTGTAGAAGGGTGTTGACAGATCTGGTTCGCTGACCGCTGCAGTTCATGCGCTTTTTGCTTGTATGAACTAGCAGAATTTTTAAAAACCTAGCCAATAATTTATTTGGTCGATAACCAAGACATTTGCCACCCTACACAAAAATTTACGATTTTCATATGAGCATGGTATTTTTTTTTAACACGTCACATTTTGCTATGGTTAAGGTGAAGATGATTACTGTAACTGCACAAACATTTAGACTTGCCTGTTTGTGGGAGGTATGTGGATCTTTGATAATTGTTGAAATTGCAGCAAGATCGACATATGTTTACATCTACATAAATTAAATCTATCTTCATCACCCTCAATAATGGGACAAACTTTCACTCTAATTGAAAAGGATAATACTTTCAAAATTTGTATTAACTGTAACCTCTCGCACTGCTAGTTATTACCCCCAAAATGGTCACTCTAACACCAATGCCTATAAAATGCGCAGTGCGATAAAACTATTCTGTGTATATTTACATCGGTTGAACACTGGGTATTTGAATCTAAAAATAGAGAATGTCATTGTAGATATAAACAAAAAAAGATAGCCAGCTTAGTTTGAAAAAGTATTTTGTAAACATTTATTCTCTTTTTCTGGACTACTGGAAGATTAGCTGGCGATGAATGTACGTTATTGGAACATATTTTTCTGAGATAGATATGTTTGTCTATTTAGCAGAGTACTAATACGTTTGTAAGGAAAAATAACATGACAATCTTGTAAGAAACACGATCCGCGTTGTGTGAGGAATTCCAAATGATGAAGGTACTATTCTCCCCGAAATAAGTAAATCTAAATGTTGTTGCCCTTTTTCACTTTCATCTTGTATATCAGAAACTAACACACAATAAAAAAACTTCATTCATTTATTTCTCTATACACATACAAATCGTATTTGTAGGAATATAAAGCAGAAAAATAAAATATTTTGGTCATGTCAATCGACATGACAGTTTGCTGAACATTATATTAGAGCAAAGAGTGGAGGGCAGGCGAGGTACAGATGGATAGACATCAAGATGTGGATGGGATAGTCTGATGTGAGTGTGAGAACACTGACCTGGCATGGGACAGAGACAGTTGGAGATCCATTACCGTCAATATCCTATGCGGGACAACCATTGATGGTAATTACACCAGTTGTCTAGTAAATCCATGAATTTGCCACAAAGCACTGAAAGTGTTCTTTACCACGCTAACGTAGACCAAAATCTACTAACGTCACGAAAACTGCAGTTAAGGGCGCCGGTAGTCGACTAGCGATGCCATTGCACAGTGGCCGACGTTATAATCAAACTGACTATGTAGACATAGTCTGAACATACTGCTCATTTGATTGCAGAAAGCTAGACTTGCGGGTCGTCGTGTTTGGTTGGTTTGTGATGCACATAATGGGTTGGTAACCCTTTTGTGCGTCCTGAAAGGGAAAGAGCCTGTGGCAAAATGTAGTAGCTTTCCTGAAATCGTGTTGAAGTGGATCTGGGGATCAGACGTTTGTGCAATGCTTGGCTTTATCTGTGTGTCACTCACTACTGTGGGGATCACATCTAACCGCGCCTTCCACATCGAACCTCGCCTTGTAAGCCAGACTGTTTTCCTCAACAGCAGTGTGTTTCCAGGACGACAGAGGTCAGGTGAGGGTCTTGACCAGTATATTTCTCCTGACCTTGGCTAACATTGTTTGATCAGTGTGTTTTGTCTGACCAGACGTTAGCCTCTTTGTCCCCTCGTCGGGTTAAAACAAAAGTGATTTTTATATTTGTGTTACTTTTGGAAACGGTTTCTGTTTTTTGCTTGGGTTTGAAGATTCCCCCTGCTGTTGAGAATGGGAGAGTTAAGGTTTTGTAACAAATATTTTCTGACGTAGATCTGTTTAGATTGTTTAGATACAATAATTACGTTTATAGTGGAAACTTATAGATGCGGCCATTTTGTAATCATTGATAATCCGCGTAATTTTTTTTTACCTCAAGCAACGAAAGTCTAAATGTGTGTAATATTTTTCATTTTCACCTATATCTTGTATTTCACAAACTAAGATATACAACACTAAGTTCTTGATTGATTTATGTCTCTACACAAAAAATATCCATAATATAACATAAAATAGATACAGGCCATCAAAGTCAACAACGTAGAAAAACTTGACGCATTGAAAATAATTTAGTTTCAGGGAAAATTGTGCAATTAAATTAAAAGTGAATAAGATTGGCACTTCTGTTAATTCCAGCTACAAACACAATTATTACGTCTACATAAGCAAACTAAACAGATCTACCTCAGAAAAATTTGTTGCAATGGTATGATTTTTTAAACGGGTCTTCAAGATAATGTATTGTTTCAACATTTAAAAAATAAAATATCAAGTACATCTACCATTTTAAAAGCAGACAAGAAGTAAGATAAATCTATTTGCATTCAAATAAGCACGTTAATACGTTTCTAAAGCATTAACTCGGATGTTTATCGACGTTAATACTGGTTTGGCAGTCTGCCAAACTGATTTTTTTTGTCATGGTCATCCGGAAACTTAGCGTGTGGTAAAAGTTAAATATTAGTATGAATTGGAGGTGAAAATCTAAGAACAGTTTTTTACTTACCATATCATGCATTTCGCTGATGCACTAATGTTTAACAATTTTTGTGCTCATTCTTACCCTGAAAGGGTAAGTAGCAGAATGTAGTCCAGAGAATGGCATGCGTTGTGTTGTAGTTTACAGCTTGGCTGCGATATTTGCACCTTTTGGTCCAACACATCTGACTTCAGCAAGCATTTTGTGAGTACAGGGTTAGCATTCCCTCATCGATCCCTTCTCCTTAGCCAGTCTGCCTTATTGCAGCCTGTTATCCAGGATCACCGCGTGGAGGTGTAGGAAGGGTCTTGGCAGCTATGGTTCGCTGGCGCTGACGCTAGCAGTCAGCTACGAGTCACTGACCATTGCAGCTCATGCGCAGATGTATGACCATTGGACTGATTGTGTTCATCATTTCTATAGTATTGAATCTCAAGTTTTGTCAAAATAAAGTATGGACTTTCAAATGTTCTTAGGTTTAGTCATAGCAAGCGGCCAAATTGACACTAAATTTAGCTATAATATGATTTATCCACAGTAAATATAAGTACAAATGTTTTTGGTTTACACTTTTTGACGAAGAGCATTATCACAGTCCCTTGGTATGGCCCCAGAACTATTATTTAAAATCCACATGTAATCCAGATGTGGTATTAATGGCTTGATCAGATATGTCTGGTATTGAAGTCCAATTGGGATATTGTTTACTAATGCCCATAAACATCAAATCTTTTTCTGCAGGTGTGTGCTGCCAATTTTGGTGAAGTTGCAAGTGTAGTTGGTGCCAAGAATTGTGAGGACATCTTGGTAAGTGAATGTAATGTCATGTCCAGTGTCAGTCAGCCATAAAAATACAGACCTAATAAATACAGAGTATTACTCTATAAACTATACTGCTGCAGAATTCTTCAGCATATCAGTTCATGACATAGTTGTTAATTTTTAAAACCCCTAAATTTAAAAAAAAATTTGTCTAGAGAAATTATCAATAAAGAACGTGTTGGTGTTATTGTGTGTGTGTTAGTTTCTGAGTGGTTAAAAATAGCACAAACATATAGGCTCATCTGGTAGTGGCTTCCCTTGGTGAGAAAAACAATTTAGCTGAAAAATGTACTGATACTACCACCACCGATGTTTACAGTAATGGCTATGTCTGTCACTTTGACTTTAAACGTAATTTATCTACATAAATAAACTAAATACACCCAACTCAGAAAAATCAGTTGCAAAAATAAGGGGTGAATCTTCAAATCCAAGCAATAAACAGAGCAGAGCTGCTTTCCAAAATCTAAAACATTAAAAAAATCGCCATTGTGTTCATGTAACTTTGCATGGCGGAAGTTGAAACTATCTACAGTCAAAAGAGCAGTATGTGCAGCCGTTTCCATGGCATTTTCCCGGCAGTTTATATATATGATAAGTGATGATCCTAGAGCTGACGGCGTGGAATGGGGCCAAATCTCAAGTCGTTGGAATGGTGAAGGTTAAGAGAGTTGCAATACTTGACAGTGAAGAGGCTGACAGACTGTCAAGAGAAGGTGAAAAGCTACCTCAACTTTATATATAACATGCAGAAGCCAAGACGTTTACCAGATGTGGATGCAAGTGAGAAGCAGAGCACATATCAACCAAATGACATTCTCGGCTCAACAAAAGTGAGCAGGTAGCAATTGGCAGACTGAGATACCATCTTTTCAACAAATAGTAGGACATACAGATTGTGTTTGAGGCACTGACAGAATGACTGCTGAGCATCCACTATAAAGGTGGCCAATATATGAGGGATAGACAAAGTTAGCCTCAGGCTAATTACCGATTATTTACTACGCGGTAGTAGGGCTGAGAAGGATTGGGTTAATGTAGCTGAAAATTGATACATTGATTTGTCTACAGCTGCCCAAGTTCTTTTACCTGTGCGATGATGGTGTCTGGGGTGTCCGCAAGGCATGTGCAGAATGTTTTATGAGTGTGTCATGTGTATGTTCCCTTGAGACCAGGCGGGTTGATCTAGCCAATCTATTTGTCAACCTTTTGTGTGATGTCTCCAGATGGGTAAGTAATGTCTTTTTTACTACACACTATGTATGGAAATAACTTCTAGGACCTGTGATAAAACACCAAATTGTTCATTCCTTCATTTACCTTATATTAAAGTTCTTTAACCATTCCCACTCTACATACGACTCAATTTTCCCCGTTATCTACATTTTTTCCCAGGACGTCACGTCGTTTAACTATGGTCGCTACTTAACATTTTTATTTGATTATCTGTTGATATGATTTGAGAGTAAATTCAAGTGAAAAACAAATCATTTTCAAACGCCTAAAACTAATTCCACGATCGCTATTGCTGGTATCTAACCGTACATTCTACAATCTGTGTTTTAGGCGTTGAAGTTTCCGCAAATGATTTTAGCTGATTTCAGTCGTGTTCTTTCTGGTGTGTGTAAAAAAATAGGGTCTCTCTGGTCACAAGACTGCTTTCAACAATACATCTTGGCAGGCATTCTGTCACCTTGAATATATCTTTACCATACCATATAACAATTTTTTTCCTGCAACTGCTTTATTATTTAGCGCGTCAGAACACAATTGTCGATTTCAAATCATATATTAATAAAGAACCTGTTGTTGCTGCTTTTATTGCGTATGTATCAGTTTCCTGAGATACTAGAAGATGCTGAGAGTGGTAAAAAAAAATAGCACAAACATATAGACCTGCCTGTTATCTGTTCATCGTAAATATTGTATCGACATAAACAAACTAATTAGATCTACCTCAGAAAATCTGTTGCAGAAACTTAACTTCCCCATCCTCAGTAATGCGTGAATCTTCAAATCCAAGCGAAAATCAGAATCTTTTCCAAGTCTAAAACAAATTTAAAAATCACCATTGCTTTTATTAAATGTACAGGACGGAAGTCAGATCTCTCTACGATCAAATGGTGCAGTATGTTCAGCCATTTCTGTGGCATTAATCCGGTATTTTATATGTGATGAAACAACTCTGGAGATGACGCCATACTGCGACTGGTAAGGAATGCACGAGTTGCAATTTCATGGCCGTGGTACAGTAGATGTTAATAGGCATTGTCTTATTGAATACACTTAGTGGACCTTCAATCATGAATTGAAGCATTCAACCAATTTAACTTTTACCATGCTCAAATTGAGTCCAGCCGAGTCTGCTCTTGCATTGCCGTACTATAGCGATCGGCCATTCTAATCAAACAAACGGCTACGTAGTAATAGTCTGAACAATACTGTTTTTTAAATTGTAGAGTTCCTTCTTCCGCAATGTACGATTGGTTACCAGCAATGGCGATCGTGGACTTTGTTTTAGGCCTTTGGAAATAGAGGTTTTTCACTTGGATTTGAAATAACCGATTTTTGAGAATGGGGGAGTCGTGTTTATTTATAGTAATTACGTTTATAGTCGAAGTTATAGACATATTACAGCAAATATCGTAAATCCGTTGTCAGCAATTTAGATTTTTTTTCATCAACCGACGTACACTGGAAGCGGGAGAGTCTGTGTGCTGTTTTTTCAACACTATCTTTATTCATTTATTTCTCTACTCACAAACAAATACAATAGACCATCAAATAAAATGTTACAGGCTCTCAAAGTAGCAATAATAGTTAAACGACATTAAAAATAATACAGAGGCAGTGGAAATTGCGTGAATTGTATTTGTAGAGTGGTAAAGGTTATCTTAACATCTTTATACTGGTTTAGAAGACTACAGTCTGTATGCAACCAGTTTCTTGGTGGGTGGTTTTTAATCAATGTGCGAGTTCAACAATAGACAATAAATTTTGTTCGGGCAGCGGCCGTTAATGGTCATGAAGCAGGTGTCTTTTTTTTTCACTAGACAGGTCTTTTCTCCTTTCGACATATACGATTATTATTCTCTTCGAGTAGCTTCAAATGTTATGCCATTTTTGGAGTGTTGTCTTCCATGTGGTTTGCACCGCGGTTGAGTTTGTTTGCACCGCGGTTGAGTTTTCCCAAGCATTGTGGTCGATGGAAAAAGTGTGTCATTGATGCCTTGCAAACATCTTGATATCTGAGCAGGGGTATGCCTGGTAGTCTCCTCCCCTCTGATAGCTCACCATACAACACGTTTTGTAATGCGCCCTTTGTCCATTCTACTCACATGACCCAACCAGGCCAGTCTTCTAGCACGTCTATAGCAGAAGAAAGATTTACGCGTTGCAGTATTTGCCATCTGATGTTCATAATTTTCCGCAGGCAGCTGAGGTGAAATGTGTTTAGCCGTCTCTCGTGCCTAGGGTATGTCAATCATGTCTTATGCGTATAGAAGGGCGCTGAGAACACATGTCAGATATATCTGCAAAGTCAGTTTAATATTTCTCCACACGCTCTTGAAAAGGCCGCCTAAAGAAGTTGCTGCTCTTCCAATTCTTATATTTATTTCTCGCCTTTTTTCTCTTTTCCTCCATTTTACATTCACCATCTCTTTTTCGTCCAAGACGCTGTGTTTTGCACCATGTTTTAAAAAAAAAATGTGCCTTTTGGCCCAGTGTGTCCGACTTGCGGCATGCAATAACAATTTTTTTTAGCTGTCGCGTTTATACTTATATTCAACCTACTCGAGCTGATCTCTTCATTGTTAGTTTCCTTGGTAGCAGATTACAGATGCTCTTCTTAACATTCCGAGGTGTACTGAATAAGTTGTACCAGGATTATCTTGGCTGTAGTGCAATACGAGGCCTCATCAGGACGGTAAATACTTTAAAAATAGTTATCACCCGCACCTTGTTGACGTTGCACTGTTTTTATTTTACGCTTCTCGGCTCAGTGCATCCGACTTGGACTTACATTTTATGTAATGGTCTGCTTACTCCTGCATATTCTAAGGGTTTGCTTCCTTTCTGGTGCTGTAGTTATGGAATGAACCTAATGCCTTCTGGTTGTGAATCGTGTCACTTAACAGCTAGCCCACGCCGTCCCACTGGAAACATAATATAACTTAGGACAGAACCACAAAAATGTCAATGTGTATGTGGAGCATATATTACAATGTTTCCTGTATTATGCTGTCTTTGTTTGACCCTGTACATTAGCTTTAACTGCAGCAGCCCAACTCATTCGTTTGAGGATTTTGTGTGGTTTTACATATACAAAGTAACATGCAGCTGACAATAAGGGGCACATGTAACTATGTTTTCTAGCCATTTTGTTTATCAGGGGTGAAATAAACACCTACCCTGCACACTGAGGCAACTGCAGGGGTAAGCCACCTTTATTCCTCAATCCTCTAAATTCCCATGCTGGATCCCAACAATTGGAATAAAGTGCAGGCTGATCAGGAAAGTAATGATGAAAATTAAGTAGAAAGGGCATACATGAAAGGCCTGCTGACAATGGCACCTGAGAGTTTTAGCTTTCTGACAATAATTAAAGTTTTGTTAAATTTATTCTGGCGTACAGGGTTGCTATGAGGATTCCTTGATTTAATAACATTCTATAGGGCACTGTACAAGGCTCTTTTATGTAATAGTAACCTGTGCTTTGAGGGCTCTAACAGTGTTAATTTCTGTGTCAATTAGTTTTACGTATTTGCTTGCCCCACCAAGTGGTCATTCAGGATCTGTGTGTTTGACAAGGACAAAAATTGCCCCACTGCCCCACATAGATTATCGTAAGGCGACTGTGATATGGAACACCACCGCCCATGGTTAGGTGGTTAAGAGCAGCAAAGATGGCGGCTACATGTCTACTTTGCTCTAGTGTGATGTATTCTCTATGATGGATTCGCATATGGGCTAACCACCCTCTGTGGCAAGTCCCAATGCAGCAGAGTAATAGACTGCTCTATTCTAGCGGCTAAGCAGAAAATCCTTCTCAGCTACATCCAGTTCATACTAGAGCTGGGACCTGCACATGGCCACCTGCATCTGTAGTAGTAGTACAGGTTGACTAAGAGTGGAAATGAATTAAAATGCAGTTGACCGTCATAGAACCCAGAGCAGGGTTTAGATGAGCTGTGGTGGTCAAGAGACCCATAGCTTATTTCTATTTAGTGTCAGGGCCAGCAAACCAGAGCTGCCAAGACCCCTCTGCACCTCCACACAGTAATCATGGATAACAGGCAACAATAGAGCAGACTGGTTAAAGAAAAGGGATCGAAGAGAGGAGGTTAACTCAGTACTAAAAAATGCCAGATGTATTGGACTGAAATTGCAAATATTTCAGTCAAACTGTAAACTATGACACAGCTCATTCTGTTCTCCGGACAACATCCTGTTACTTGCAATGCCCTTATGAGGGATTGGTAACGGGAGATTGAAAACGAATGAAGAACCCAGAGCAGCGAAAGAAAAATAATTAAGAGCTCATTTGTTGTGGCACTTTTCTAGTGCTAAACTTGGTGCTATTATACTCATTGGTTTCTACACTTGCTTGCTGTTCCCAGGTACGAATGTCAGCATTTCAACAGCTGGGGCCCTTCATATCCACATTTGCTGATGCAGACAAGACGGGTCTGTGTGTAAATGAAGATGGTAACCTCACTTTCAGAAGCCTAGAGAGGTATGCTGATTGTAAAGTGGGTGATTAGGATTGTGAAGGTCATGGAAAATGCATACGTGTTGGTGTGGCTCATTTATGATCAATATTGACTGGATAAATAAGGATTATGTATGATTGTGATGGATGTTCAATGTGGAATTAGGTGTTGGTTGTTTATCATGGATATTTAACCTTTCATGCACTAATGTCTGCATAGGTGGACAAGTAAAAATACTCCCAAGTCCCCCTAAATGGACACGCGATAAGAAAATTTGCCGATCGTCATCAAAAGGTTATTCTAGAGCATTGCCATGTGTTAACCTTAAGCACGCCCTTGTCCGTTCTCTTTGGACCAGCTCGGCCTGCAAAAACGGTGTGCGGAAAAAATTATTTTTTTTTGAACGGAGTCACTCCTGACAGCCATTTTTTACTGCTGAGTACGTCCTCCATATATACACGATATTTTGCCGGTTAAAGTATCGTGTGTTCGATTACAAATGGCTTTTGAACAGTTTTAATTTTGTATACGCCGTTTGGAGCAAGCCGACTTTTTGCGAAAGGGGAAGTAGGTTGTTGAGAAAGATTTTTATCGCGTAGATCTGTTTATTTTGTTTGGTTAAATGAAAGAACTACGTTTGAATTGGAAACTAACAGTTGTGGCGATATTGTAAACACAGTATCGATACGTTGTTGTGGTTTCAATGGTTTTCTATCGAAGCGACTAGGCCTAGTGGTCGAGTCCAAATTTTTCCCGAGATTTTCATAAATTTTCAACTTCATCTTTTTAAATCTCAAAAACTAACAAACATACAACAAAAACAATAACACCCACATGTTCGTTATGCTATTGTGTATCTACACACCAGAAAATCATATTTATTGACAAACAAACATAAAAGTTACAAATTTTGAAAGACGACTACCACAGCGACTAATTAAGAAAATTAATTAGGTCAAATTTTTTCCAAAAATAATGTGGAGTGCGTAAGGTTAACATCGGTTGATATACGGCCATTTTGAATCTATATATAGGGATGCCGTTGTAAACAACCAAAATTGCCGTAAAGTGATTTTGAAACGTGTTTGCGGTTTCTGGACTTATCATCGGATTATTCCATTATTTCGGGTGATAAAGGTAAGTTGTTCCGACATATTTTTGGGAGCTCGATCTGTTTAATTTGTTTTTTTTTTAGCAGTATTAACTACATTTGTAAGGGAAAATAGCAGATTTGAAGATCTTGTAAGAAAAACTATCTGCGTTCTGTGACGATTTTCACATTCCGACGGTCTCGATTCCCCGCGAAATGGGCAAAATCGAAATGTTGCAGTATTTTTAAATTTTCACATTCATCTTCTTGTATCTCATACACTAACACACACACATCAAAAACAATAATACCAAGTAGTTCTTTATTCATTTATGTCTCTACACACACACAAATTATATTTATACAACAAACAAAAAAAGTACAGATTTTCAAAGTGACAACCTAGAAAAACGTGACGTGCTAAAAAATAATTCGGTGGCTGCGGGAACTTCCGTACTTATATATCTCAGGGCCCTAAAGGTTAATGGAATGTGGAGTTAAGTGTGTTTGGCTTGTTTGATTATCATGGATACTTTATGGAATGTGGAGTTAAGTGTGTTTGGCTTGTTTGATTATCATGGATACTTTATGGAATGTGGAGTTAAGTGTGTTTGGCTTGTTTGATTATCATGGATACTTTATGGAATGTGGAGTTAAGTGTGTTTGGCTTGTTTGATTATCATGGATACTTTATGGAATGTGGAGTTAAGTGCGTTTGGCTTGTTTGATTATCATGGATACTTTATGGAATGTGGAGTTAAGTGTGTTTGGCTTGTTTGATTATCATGGATACTTTATGGAATGTGGAGTTAAGTGTGTTTGGCTTGTTTGATTATCATGGATACTTTATGGAATGTGGAGTTAAGTGTGTTTGGCTTGTTTGATTATCATGGATACTTTATGGAATGTGGAGTTAAGTGTGTTTGGCTTGTTTGATTATCATGGATACTTTATGGAATGTGGAGTTAAGTGTGTTTGGCTTGTTTGATTATCATGGATACTTTATGGAATGTGGAGTTAAGTGTGTTTGGCTTGTTTGATTATCATGGATACTTTATGGAATGTGGAGTTAAGTGTGTTTGGCTTGTTTGATTATCATGGATACTTTATGGAATGTGGAATTAAGTGTGTTTGGCTTGTTTGATTATCATGTATACTTTATGGAATGTGGAGTTAAGTGTGTTTGGCTTGTTTGATTATCATGGATACTTTATGGAATGTGCAGTTAAGTGTGTTTGGCTTGTTTGATTATCATGGATACTTTATGGAATATGGAGTTAAGTGTGTTTGGCTTGTTTGATTATCATGGATACTTTATGGAATATGGAGTTAAGTGTGTTTGGCTTGTTTGATTATCATGGATACTTAATGGAATGTGGAGTTAAGTGTGTTTGGCTTGTTTGATTATCATGGATACTTTATGGAATATGGAGTTAAGTGTGTTTGGCTTGTTTGATTATCATGGATACTTTATGGAATGTGGAGTTAAGTGCGTTTGGCTTGTTTGATTATCATGGATACTTTATGGAATGTGGAGTTAAGTGTGTTTGGCTTGTTTGATTATCATGGATACTTTATGGAATATGGAATTAAGTGTGTTTGGCTTGATTGATTATCATAGGATAATTAATGGAATATGAAATTATTTGGCTCGATTGATTATCATTGGATACTTAATGGAATATGAAATTACGGTACTTTACCCAAAAGATGTAAAACATGAAATGTTCTTCTCAGAATTAAAAAAAAAATCATAATTGTATAAGTATGGACATCTTTTAAATAAAATTCTCCTACTGCTGTTGCGGTGTCTATTAATCCATTTTTCAGTGATATCTTAAGGTTTTCCTGCTCTTTTGTCTTTTTCTTGGAATATCAGATCCAGATGTCATTTTTGGTGGATAAGTTCTATGATATACCAAAACAAACTTAATCATTCAAACAAGTCAAAACTGCTCCATCATTTAAATATGAAATTGCATTAAATATAGCCTCATCAACTCTCCACATACACAGTTCAATCATTAGCAGTTCAATCATTAGATATTGATTTCGTGACAAAAGCCATTCCGGGTGTGTTCGAATTAGCTGACATGTCAACGAGAACTGATGATTGTGAGATCTAAAGGCGCTACATAACTCAAATAACAGCTTTACATCCATAAGAATAAATTTAGGTCCTTTTTCTTCTTCAGCTTGTCCACTTTCTTGGACTAATTTGTTTTAGCTTGATGTGCATGTAGGTCTCATACTGGCACTAATAAATGTCACAAATTCTGATGCGATGTGAAGTTTGTCAAATTTGAGAACTGATTTTAAGAGAATTTGTTTACACGTCTACCACAATTAATCTATCTGCATAACATTCTTGTCTTTCACAGTACCACGTAAACCTCAGTATCAGGTCTTATCAATATCCATAATTCACAGTACAAATGCTGCAAATTGATAACAATTTTTAAAACCCACGAGTTGGTAAGATGATAAAGGATGGGGACAATTTAGAAATCCTTAGGTCGACCCCAGCTCACAATATTTTCTTACAAAGATATACAATGCCGAATTTGATTTCTCATTTTCAGAATTGAATTTTTATATACAGATGTTGCACATCCTCTGTATTTTTCAACGTACATCCTTTGAACAAACCTCCAATCATCAAATGACTTTCAATTACCATAATTATTTGCGAGTTATTGCTGGACATATATCACTCCAATAATATACCCCACACCGATTATGATAACCGTAAAGTTATGCTTACCAATAACAGGTTATCATTTTCCTCCAACAAATAACAATTTTTAAGTTAAGTAATTGCTACATAAAGTAAATATATGTATTGTTTCAGTTTTAGTGGTGATGAAGTCATTGACCACATTGGCATAAAGTCCCTGGACACCGTTGATGACTCTGATGTGGATCTGCCAGGCATGTTACAGCACAGCTCACTTGCCCCTCCACCCACACCAGCAGAGTCTGATCAGGGTGATGAATCTATACGAAGCTGTAAAGGGGATTCTGATATGAGCAACAACAGCCACAGACAGGATGAAGATATGATGTTGGAAGACAGTGGTGGAGATGAGGATAGCGGAGGTCATCACAACAGTGGTAGACTCGTGTTTAATTTAGATGACAAATCAATAGAGGAACTTCGGTGTGAATCTTTGGGAGATTCTAAAGTTGGCACATTAGTATCATCTTCGTTGGAAGGAGGTGATAACAAGAAACTTGAAAGTGGGGATGTACAAAGCCGTGATAACTTGCAACTGTCTTCCTGTGATATTAGCAGCAGTTCAACTGTGATTCAACAACAGCACGAGTTGTCAGTTTCTGAACAGTCAACTGGAGATAAGAACGAAAGCAGCATTTTAATCAATGATTTCAGCAATAGCATAGCCAGAAGAAATGAACAAACAGATAGTGATCTCGCTGCGGGCAGCAGAGATACACTGGAGACAAATGAAAAGTTTAATGTGCCTTCATCAAAGAGATATGCCGTCAGGTCAGATTCTGACTGCGTATTTATAGATGATTCGAGAACAGCGGGTGATAGTATACGAAAGATAGGGTCAGGAGACGATCCGTCGTCGGGTAAAGTGCATGTCCACTTAGACAACAACTTCAATACATTTCAGTACTGGCGTTCGCCACTTCCAGAAGTCAATATAGACTTTGACATCATCGGAGGTCAGCCAACGAACATACACGTGGTGGCAAAGGTCACAGATGAAGAATCGAGAAAAGTCTATGCATCAGAAATCAGTGTCAGTATATCGGGTCCCTTTAAGAGTGCAGGTGATCTCCTCACAGACTCTTTATCCAGCCTGACATTTGGTGACTCCGTTTCATCATCATCATCCGTTTTCACATCTGAAGTTGAGAAATCTGGTGTTCGGATTCACACGGCTAGTGTGAGTACAGTCAGTGATGTCGCGGACGAGACAGTGTCAAATATAGGCAGCACACATGTACTAGGACAGAATCTTGGTGAGCAGCATTTGGCTATTGTGGACGGAATTGTTCAAGGTAAGCGTTTTAAATTTGTTGATGGGTCTATATCCTCTAGGAGTTTACAGGCAGTCCTCTGCTGATTTGTGTCCACAGCAAGTTCTTGCTAATATATGTATAATGATAAAATTAGTATTATTTGAACATATACAAAACATATGCTACTCTCCATATCCGTGTTGTCCCTCTAGTAAAAAAAAACATTTATGCCTTCAGATGACTGGCCAAATTTGAATATATTCTTATATTTTATTGTCACAAGAAAACAAACCTATCTATCTATGTGCTTTACATGCCAAATACGATGCATAGGGCAGAAACAAATGATCTCCAGTTGGAACGGTGTGACGCCACTTTTTAGATCTTGTATGGTGCTGAGGCCTATAGTTGAGCCATTCGATGATTGTTCTTCTGAGTGATTCCTTGGGTCTCCCTCTTTTTCGAACGTCCATTGGTGTCCATTCCAGTGCTTGCAATATAAGACGGTAGTTCATTCTAAGGACATGTCCGATGTATGTCCATTGTTTTCTCCGGATGATTGTCGACACACATATTTGGTTTGTCTCATCACGGCATTAGTCATGAACTGGTCCCAGCGTATATTCAATAATTTTCTTAAACATTATTTAGAAAGATAGTTTTTCCTCCAGCGCTTTTGTTGTCTTCCAGCTTTCACATTCAAATGTCAGTACTGATATTACTATTGAGTTGAATAGTCTGAGCTTGTCACTGAGTGACAATTTGATCGATTCAAGATTTTATGGTGAACAATAATCTTTGGCATTGCTACTATTGTCACTAAAATAAAGATTGAGATCTTCATTACTGCTGCTGTCAGAATTATGTTCTCCATTTTCCCATGTTTTCATGATACCTTCATCATGTTATCAAGCCTCATCGCCTGTTGACAGTGCCAAGTGTGGTTTAGAATTCAGTCTGTTGTTTGCAAAGTTAATGCTTGAGGAAAATAGATCAAAATGATTAAGAATCTGATTCTGCGCTCTTTTTTTAGCACAGCAAATGGAATAAAAACCCTTCTCAATTGAAACTTAATTCACATTTATAAAGTAACTTAAAAACTTTAAGTTTAGCAAAGAAACAAAAGATTCCGTTACAGTGGCTAAACATAGGCAGCTTAAAATTATATGGCGTTTTAATTGGCTAGACATTTTAAGAGTTTGATCATCCGCCGTGTTTCTGCTCATTATAAAAGGACCCACCTTATAATTGGGAGTCGATCCTTAGCTGGGTATGCATTCTGATCCATATTAGAGCTCCATATGGTTTATAACAAGGTATATACAAGTTTTGCTCAACGTGATGAACACAAGCTTTGTATATTGTACTCTGACCATTGCTTCATTTGTTTATGATGCTTCCCATGTTTATCATATTCTTCGTTGTTTGTTCTCAAAATCATGTTACGCTACCAAACTCTGAAAAGGGCGTTGCAAGTATCAGGATGTAGTCCGGAGAACAAAATGAGCTGTGTCATAGTTTACATCTTGACTGTTATTTGTACCCTTCTGTCAGATACATCCAATCATTAATGTCAACTTTTTTGTGCGTGCCGGGTTAGCCATCCATTTTCAATCCCTTCTACTTAGCCAGTCTGCTTTGTGACAGTCTGTTATCTAGGATCACCACATGGTGTATAAGGGTCTTCGCAGCTCTGGTTTGCTGGAACTGGCGCTAGCGGTCAGCTTTGGGTTGCTGACACCCACAGCTCATATACTGCTACACATCTGTCCCACAGTTGTATGATTAAAGTCTTTAGGGTAATAGTCTTTCAATGTTCTCGAACCATATTTCCACAAAAAGTGATTTTTCTTTTTATCAGTCAAAAAGCAGAAGTGAGATCAAGTTATCTCATATAGTGTGTCCAGCAATCATACTGGTGATGGCCGTATATGCTTTCTCTGTTTTTCATTATCACTTTTTGGCAGATGTTCAGCTATCATTCCATCAACTCTACAGTCGCTTGTCAGCAGTTCACACATGTTTGGTTTGTTAAAAAGATGAAGATAAGAGGAAACATTAAATCAGCTGTTGATAGCCATTACTATTTGTTTGTCCATTTCCGAAGAGGGCCATATTGTCATCTGTCAATCCTGGAGTGGATTTGTAGGTGGCTGATGAAACCAATTCGAGCCTGAAATCACAGAGGGCAGAGAAACGCTGACCGTCAGACGGAGGCAATGCGTTTCTTGCCTTTTGTGTCGCTAGTCTCTGTGCAGCTTCCTCGATATGTGTCGAGCCAGAGGGGATTTTACTTCGCCAGGCAGAGCGTTTAGCAGCAATGTTCTCCCAATTATCAGGGTCAACGTCACAGTTCTGTGATGATGCTTTCAGAGTATCTCTGCAACATTTTTTTTTTATTGCATTTTATTTTAAGGAAATTTTTTTTTGCATTCGCCTTATTTCTCTAATCCCCACGGCTGTGTGCGTTGCACTGTAGTTTTTATTTTGCGCCTGTCGGCCCAGTGCATCCGACTTCAGCATGCAATTTATGTAATGGTCTGCTTCCTCCTGCATTTTCTAAGAGTTTGCTTCCCCGGGGTAACAGGCGGTGCTGTGATGGGGATCGAACCCAGCACCTTCGGATTGTAAGTTGTGCACTTAACCACTAGGTCACGTCGTCCCCTAACGTTTTATTTGGCCACTGCGAGCGCGCTTGCCTGGCTCGCCATAGAATATTCTCTTTGGAAGTCGCTCATCTGACATGCAGAGAACTTGGCCAGTCCATCTAAGCTACAATTTGCACAGTTGTGTGGATGCTTGTCATGCTAGCCTATGAAAGAACTTCTACATCTGTGATCTGATCTTGCCATTTTATGTTCAGCAGTTTCTTTAGGCAGCCCAGATGAAAGTAGTCAAGCTTTGTCAACTGCATACAGAAGAGTTAGTAGGACAACCGCCGCATAAACCTTCGGTTTGGTTATAAGTTTAATTCCTTTCAAGGTTCCAAACTAAGGATTTTAGTTATCCCAAATGCTGCACATGCTTTTGCAATTTTCAAGTTTACTTCATCAAATGGACTGCAAGTTAGCCATTACTAACATCGCCATCACCAAAGTACTATTTGCTGTTGAATACCTACAGTTAGTGTTCACTATTTCGTGCTCACTAAAAAGGGAGTTATGTGGCAGGTTGTAATAGCTTTCTCTCACATCCCAAGTGTGCTGATGAAGGTTGACTATTATGCTATATTAGCTTTGTATGTCACTACTACGGGGATCAGGTCAATCCCTACCTTGTTTGTCATACTACCATGAAATAGCTTGTTTCCATTGAAACTGCAGGGGGTGGGGGGTGTGTGTGTGTTGATTAGTATGTTTTGCCTGATCCTGACAAACATAGTCGTAATCAGTGTTTTGCCTGAACAGACGTTAGCAACTTCTCCCCAACGTACTAAGTGACGATGCAATGTAGTTTGAACAAAGCATGCACATTCCACGATCTGACAGGCAAAAGAAGAGTATTCTTGTGCGAAGCTGCTACTTATGAGTTGGTGGTTCTTACATTACAAGATGTACGTGAGAAGGTGAATTGTGTCCTCATGGCTGTAGTGCAAAGTGATGCTGTTCAGTAAGATCAACAGTGGGGATTTCGTTGTCAATCCTGTCCTCGTTGGCCAGACTGCTGTAACCTGTTTCTATGAGCATGAGCGTGGGGCCAATATGTTCCACTTGACTTGATTATTGTTTGCTCCCAAGAGCGTTACATCATAGGCAAAGTCCCTTCACACTATAGAGCAGGGTTTTGCAACCAAGATTTTGCTGAACTTTAGGCTCTGTAAGATTTCATGAGAAGGTGCTGAAGTTTTGTTTTGCGCAGTCGGTTATGTATTTATTAATTTTGCTTTGGCCGATGTCTATCAATCAATCAAAAATGTTCACTGTGTCCTCAACAAATACTCACCATGTCATGTCATGGGCCAATTTTATCCACCCCGTGTTTGCTGCCTTTACACTTGCTTCCAGTTCCCTCTTCCATGGGTATGTCTTCCTCCACTTTTCTTGCCCTGTGGAATCCAGAACATAGCTTGTCTGGTAATGTTATCCACTGGTTTCCATAATGTGTGGCCTATCCATCTGTATTTCATGCTCCACTGGTATTTGTCCCATTTCTCCCATCACTTCCAACTGGTATTTTGTGCGGGCAACTATTTCATACGTATTTGTGTTGTCCATGTTTGAGAGTCATATAATAGAACAGGTTGAAGTTGAAGATTATTATTTTGGTGGTGGGTTTAATTTCTTTTAACCTTAGGCACTCTACATAATTTTTGAAAAAAATTTGACCTAATTAATTTTCTTAATTAGTCGCTGTGGTAGTCGTCTTTCAAAATTTGTAACTTTTATGTTTGTTTGTCAATAAATATGATTTTCTGGCGTGTAGATACACAATAGCATAACGAACATGTGGGTGTTATTGTTTTTGTTGTATGTTTGTTAGTTTTTGAGATTTAAAAAGATGAAGTTGAAAATTTATGAAAATCTCGGGGAAAAATTTGGACTCGACCACTAGGCCTAGTCGCTTCGATAGAAAACCATGGAAACCACAACAACGTATCGATACTGTGTTAACAATATCGCCACAACTGTTAGTTTCCAATTCAAACGTAGTTCTTTCATTTAAACAAACAAAATAAACAGATCTACGCGATAAAAATCTTTCTCAACAACCTACTTCCCCTTTCGCAAAAAGTCGGCTTGCTCCAAACGGCGTATACAAAATTAAAACTGTTCAAAAGCCATTTGTAATCGAACACACGATACTTTAACCGACAAAATATCGTGTATATATGGAGGGCGTAGTCAGCAGTAAAAAATGGCTGTCAGGAGTGACTTCGTTCAAAAAAATTTTTTTTCCGCATACCGTTTTTGCAGGCCGAGCTGGTTAGAAGGGATTGGACAAGGGCGTGCTAAAGGTTAATTTCCATAAATTGATGATGTATTTACGTAGCTCTAATGTTCATTTTATACATAACCTTCATTAAAATACATAATTTTTTTTAGATTATTATTAAATATTTATTAAATGTACAAATGACATGAAGATAGAACGATTTGTATGCAGAGGACATGAAAACTAAAAAGTTGAGACAAGACTGCCCTTCAGTTGAGAACTATACGGGACAGAAACGTATGTTCTACACAGTTCCCTATTAGTTACACAGGAAGACTATATAGGGAAAATAAATTATATTTTTTGTACTACATAGTTCCCTAATAATACATAGTAAGACTATTTTCCCCACAATTCCTATCTTAATTCTGGCCCTATATTATGTTTTTCTTAAGTTCTCCATTTAAAATAGAAACCTTTCTCTTCTGCGTTTGTTCTCAAATCTCCCGCCACTACCAAGTCCTGAACAGGGCTTTGCAAGTAGCGGGATGTACTCCGAAGAACGGATTGCATTGTGTCTCTTGTTTACAGCTTGGTCTGCGATAGGATTTCTAATTAGTTAATTAAAAATCCGTAACTCTTTTTAGTACATGCTAATTTTGCAGATTTGCGTATTTCCAACCAGACCAAAATGCAGTAGTTTCTTATCCCAAAGTTTTATTCACAATAAAATAAATTAATATGGAACAAATTGGGCTAAAATTATGCCGTGAGTCATTAAAAATTATATGACATGAAGTATTCATAATAAAGATTAAAAGTTAGTATGAAGTTACGTGGGATTAATGTGCAGCTGGAAATTGAAGAGAAATTTGTTAGGGTAACCGCCGTGTCGTTATTTTGTCGATATATACATCAGATCATTTACATGTAACTTTCTTATGTATCCCACTCAAAGTCTGATCATTGGACTGATAAATAATGAATCATTTCTCTGGCATTGAAGCCCAACATTACTTGCCAAAAATTATTTTGAGTTTCAAAATAACGCAACTTTTGCAAATATCAACATATATTAAAAACATTTTTTCTCTTTGTATTCACCGTATTTCTTTATTTTCACAAGGCAGTGTGCGCTGCACTGTGTTTCTATATTGTGTCTGTCGGCCTAGTGCATCCGACTTCGGCCTGCATTTTTATACGGATTTGCTTCCCCGGGGTAATGACCGGTGCTATGATGGGAGTGAACCCAGCATCTTCGGGTCGTGAGCAGTGTTCACTTAACCACTAGCCAATGCCGTCCCTTAGAAATAAAATTAAACGTCAATTACACAGCATCGCAAAGAGTGAAAAAATAATTCAGTATAATAAATAAAAACAATAAGTATTTCACAAACTAAATCACGAAACATGTTTAAGAGGTTGAGTTTGTTAGTTTTAGTGGTGGGTTGCCATCGCAGACGGTTTCATCGCCTACCAGCTGAAAAGGGTTTTGAATTGGATTTTGTCTTCAATCAAGAACTTTCTTGGGCGTGCAAGCTGCTAATAAAATTTGTCTCTAGGTGAAATATATACACATAGCTGGGTAATAATCAGTTCGAGAATACTGTAATAATGACTGAGAAATCACAACAATAAGCACCACCACCCATATAATAGTCAAAAAGTTCCAACAAGGAAAGCAAAAACCCTCCAATATTGGCGTCTTCACTGATTCAAGAATAACGCTGGAAACTTAAAACTAGCAACAGAAGCTACAAACATATATTGCATGTGCGCGATAACATTGGTAAATAAAATAAGTGCTTTATTATGTTATTTATCTATGAATACTGTATGCTGTACACTCAATGAGATAGCCTAGGGCTCCTGCTCGAATGAAATTTGCTGACCTACAATGCCAAATCTTAAATTATTATACAGGGACGGCGTGGGCTAGGTTAAGTGACACAGCTCACAACACTAAGGTGCTGGGTTTGATCCCAGGAAGGGAAAGCAAACCCTTAAAAAATTCAGGAGGAAGCAGACTCGTACATAAAATGCAGGCTGAAGTTGGATGCATTGGGCTAACAGGCGCAAAATAAAAACACAGTGCAACGGACATTGCCTTAGGGAGTAAAGAAATAACGCAAACAAAACTATTTAAAGTTATCCAAAGTTCTCTCATATTTAAAGCCATTATTATTTAAACCCCATTTCCACATAATTTTCATTATGTCACAAACATCTAGACTTGCCCCATCCTTGGGTACACCAGCTGAAATTGCCATGAAATTGCCACAAAGCACTGATAGTGTTCAAAGCTAGATCTACATGTCTTATTTTCCACAAAACTATTTATTACATCTACATAAAAAAACTGAACAGATATACCTCAGAAAATTGTTGCAACAACTTAACTTCAACACACTCAATAATGGAATAACCTTCCATATACACGCAAAACAAATCTTTTAAAAATTGTCTAGTAATCTTGTTATCAAGATGGGAGAAAGTGACCTTGTTTTCTATTCAGCTGTTTCTATAGCAAAAACCAGTGTAAAACACAGCATATACACAGGTGAGTAATAGCTGTCCATCGTTGCTGATGAGGGCCGCCGACATCATCCTTGTCATAGTTTTCCCTGTTGGGTGTGGGTGCGCATGTGGCTGAACAGGCCAATGCGGGCACGAAAACATCTGCTACATAGCGGGCACACAAGGTTTGTAGAAGGTGATGGTGTTCCCGCTGTTCGGGATTTCCGGGTCTCGCGTCTGCTCTGGGCTTTCACAACACGGTTGTCTTCGCCGGTAGCTACACCCGATTTGACTGCGCTTCTCGTCAGATCTGTTTTGCGCAAGGCATTCCCAGGTGTCGATGTCTATCTGGCAACTTTTCAGTGAGTCCTTCAGACCGTCTTTAAAACGTTTCTTTGGGCGCCCTCTCTAGCGCCATCCCTCTCTCAGCTTGCCGCAGTGAAGCTTCTTTGGGAGCCGCTCGTCTGACATGCGGACGAGGTGTCCGGCCCATCCTAATCGTGCTTTTTCTAGCAGTGCATGGATGCTGGGCATGTTAGCCCTTGAGAGAACCTCGATGTCAGTGACACGATCTTGCCATCGGATGTGGAATATTCGCCTCAGGCAACCTGTGTGGAAGGGGTTTAACCTCCTTGCATGTCCAGAGTATACAGTCCAGCTTTCGCAAGCGTATAGTAGGGTTGGAATGATGGTTAAACGGTAGACTTTGAGTTTGGTCTTGACGCTGATGTCACGACGTGCCCAGACCATCGAGCGCATTCTACCAAAGGCTGTGCTGGCATTTGCTATTCTGCTTGCCACCTCATCGTCTAGGCTGACAGATCTCGACAGCGTGCTGCCCAGATATGTGAATTTGTCTACGGCATTCAGCGTCTGCCCGCTGACTAGTCTCTGGTTTTGTGTACGGCATGCATGGTGCTGGTTGGTACATGACTGTTTTTTTTGGCATTTATGGTCAGGCCAAAATTTTTGCATGCGGCAGAGAACCGGTCCATTCCAACCTGCATGTTCAGTTCTGAGTTGCTCATTAGAGCGCAGTCGTCAGCAAATACAAGTTCCCCGATTATGTCGCCAGCCACTACAGGTGAGTATACAAAGACAATGCTCCAGGCAAACTTTTTTTCCACCAATGGTTCAGTCAAAGTTCATGACTATTTGGAAGTGCTGCATTTTCTAGCCAACAATGCAAGTAAAGGAAGTGAATGTAGCTGCCTTCCTCATCTGTAGGTGGCACCTTACAGGAAGTTGTCACATCTTTCAGCTTTTGGTGAGGCACAGGTATTAAACAAATAATTTGCCAAGTTCTGTCCTATTCCTTTTCTAGTACTCTTAACAGCTGTTTGCTGATATGGAACAACTGTTACCGTTTACAGATTTGAGAAAAATATAAAGTACGACGCCACATTGTGCTAACATACAGGCATCAATCAAAGCCAATCACAGAGGCCATATACAACATCCTGCAAGCATGCACGGGCCTGGGCTGGTCTTTCTAACTCCAGGTGTAATCATTTAATCTTAATTCCTTCTCACATTCACTTCATGTATTTTTGGGTCTACTTCTCACTCTCTCGTCCCTTGAGGATTCAATGTAAGAACCTGTCTGGCTATGTTGAACAGTATCTTCCGTCCTATCCAGCCCCATTTTCTCTGTTTAATATGTTTATCCAGTGGCTGTTGTTTCCTATAGGTCGTCATTCCTCATGTCCTGCCGCTTTATGACCACTATCTTTCATAGGCATATGTTAACAAAGTTTTTGTTGTTATTCTATATTTCTCCATGGTACTAATAATATTAGTTGCTCATTGCAAGCGAAGATGGCAACATCAGCTGTGCTGGCAAATGTGTTCTCTTATGGCTATAAAGACCAATCCTGTCGCATGTGGGGTCATTGTGCATTTTGTTTATGTCCGGATACTTTTGCTAAACCTTCGCAATGGCTTTCCTCTCTGCGATCTGTACCATCGTTAATAGAGCGCCAGGTGGTACTTTTCAGAGACCCTTTCTATTAGTTTCTGATCCTTGCATCTGTACCCTTCTGTGTCAAGTGTGCTGCCCAAGTTGATCCACTTTTAACAGCTCTCCCTGCAGTGGTGCAGCTTCTTCTGCGTTCGTTTTCAATCTCAGGGCTTTGCAAGAAACAGGGTGAAGAGCGGATTGCGATGTGTCGCTATTTTACAACTTGACTGCGATATTTGCACCTTTCGGTCTCCCCGAGGCATAATTGGATCTTTAACATTGTTGGGGGCTTGGTTTTCTCGATGTTGATATTGAGTCATATTTTGGCCGATTGTTCTTTCACCCTATCAAGTTTCTCTTGCATTTGGTTATGGCTGTCTGACATAAAGTACCAGATCATCTATGTAGTCCAGGTACTCCAATTATGATGATTGAAATATTGATGGTCTGATTCCAGACCATTTATTAAGTGTGCCAAAGGTCTAGGTTAAAAAAAAATTAAATTTATAAATTAAAGTCCCCTGTGGTTTTAAGTGACACTTAGTATTTGCCATAAGTTTCTGCCGCCGACGATGTGTTGGACCGAAAGGCGTAAATATCGCAGTTAAACGAAACTAGCGACACAGTGCATCCGTTTTCTGGACATCATGCTACTTGCAAAGCCATGTTTAGGGCTTGGTAGCTAGATATTGAGAACGAACATAGAAGAACAAGAAGCTCTAAGTTTATAACAAATGACGTAACAAATTGCTGTATCTGTCTGTTTCTATGTAGACCAGTAATGTGGTCTTGGTCAGTATATTGCACCTGACCGTCATTCTAGCGCTTAGTGCTCTGGATAACATATTGTGAATGTTTGGGTTTTATTGCATGCTCCACAGATTTAAGTACCAGCAGCTTAAACTTCATGGATGACATGTCCTCGGTGTTTGGAGTAGATGATGCTACACTTGCTCAACAACAGGTATGACTGCAAACACCAACTGCTTTTTCCCGGCTAACTGTATTAAAGGTCAAAGTTTCTCAGACAGTAATTACGCTACTGTGAATGAAGTTGTTTGAAGCTAAACATCTCTTCACTTTTCTGTTCACCTGTGCCATATAGAGTTGCCATTCCTGACCCAAGTGTATTGTTGGTTATTGTAGGATTTCTCTTATGTCATCTATCCTCTGGCACATGGCCTTCCTCATGCCCTGCAGTCATAGGCTCTTGTGTTATATGTGTGCTGTGAAAGTTGATCGGGTCTTTTTCTGTCTTGGTGTGCTTGGTATTCAGCACAAGGGCTCCATATTTCTGTCCACCATTTCTAATTTTCTCTTCTGACAACACCACTGACATTTTTTAGATATTTAATTTAATAAGTTGTTCTCGCCTTGCAGATGCATATTGACAAAGTTTGACATTGGTAGCACACAATTAAGGAATTTATGGCAAACTACTAGCAAACCAGCAAAAGTGAAAATTGAGAACCTGTGTTTTTCTCATGGCAGCATGCGGCTGGGAAACATGGACTTCAAGGAAGAGAATCTAGTCTTTTGGGTCAGTATGTTATAGAAGTGTCCTCAGAATACCATGGCATGAAAAAAAATAATGTAGACATTCAACAAGCGTTGCGCATAGAAGAGAACTGGTTCATAAATTCCATTGTAAATAGTAAATAAAATTAAATTTGGCACATCAAAAAACACAACGGTCTTGAGAGAATTATAATTTAAGGTGTGGTGCCGGACAAGAGAGGCAGTTGCAGAAAGCGATGGGACCAAGGTGTCAAAATACTTGGGCGTGGCAATTTTGCAAGAAATTTAGTTTCCTTCAGACGGGCTGTCATTGGAGCGACATTTAGCAAGGGACATGCTACATAATGACTACAAAATTAGTTTACACATCCTTAACTTAATGTCTTTATACTTGTGTAGAATTTTTTGTTTTCCAACTTCACTTGATCTAAAAATATGTTTACATTTTATTCTTGAATGCATTAATTTACCCTGCCTACATGATTTCATGTGGCAATGTATTCCAAGCATTCACTACTATGAACATATTTCCTAGTATCTAATCTGGAGATTTTTAAAATTAATTTGTAGCTGTGCTATTTGTTCTTTTCGGTTTCTGTATTTAAAAAATTTGTTAGTCTTAATTTATCCTTTCAGTTGTGTCGCTTGTCTTTGTATCCTTTCCAGCATATTTATATCCCCTCTGATAACGACACCACACCTGAACTGAGTACTCCAATCTAGGTCTAACTAATGCTTTATACAGTTTGACTATCACTTCCTTGCTACTATCTTTAATATTTCATGTTATCATACCTGACATTGCATTTGCCTTTTTCACTGCTACTTGGACATTGCTACCTGGACATGCTCAGTCACCTGCATGATCTACTATAACCAGTAGGCCTCTTTCCTTTTCTTTCATTCTAAAATTGTTCTCATCCACTCTGTAATTATGTTCCATATTGGATCTACCCATATGGATGACTACATTTATCCACATTAACTGTTTCAGGACTTGATTCTTTTTAGGTTTGGACCAAATTAATTTTCAGCTGTAGCAAAATTTCACTGCATCCCTTTTACAACTGACTATTCCACACCCTACCACAGACAAATATAGTACTCATTATATATATAATTGTAAAGAAAAATGAGTACAGAAAATGAAAATATCAGTAAATTGCTATTTCATTATTTGAAAAAATAATTGTTGTACAAAAAAAAAATTAAAGGGTAGATAATTTATAAGTCAAAATATTGTAACTCATCATTTTTCATTGCCCTGAATTGTTGATTTCAATTTCTCTGGTAATTTTGCAGAATAGTATCCAAAGTCCCCCAAAACATGGTTTATTTGATGCATTTATCTCCAAAAATGTTGAAATTTTGTACAATTTTCCTCAATGACCAAAATCAATAAAAATATTTAAAAATTCACAACTTCCATTATTTTAGGCATCACCCCACCCATCACCAGGCCTAGTAGTCCTCTTTGGTATGGAATCCCATCACCAGGCCTAGTAGTCCTCTGTGGTATGGAATCCCATCACCAGGCCTAGTAGTCCTCTGTGGTATGGAATCCCATCACCAGGCCTAGTAGTCCTCTGTGGTATGGAATCCCGTCACCAGGCCTAGTAGTCCTCTGTGGTATGGAATCCCATCACCAGGCCTAGTAGTCCTCTGTGGTATGGAGTCCCGTCACCAGGCCTAGTAGTCCTCTGTGGTATGGAGTCCCATCACCAGGCCTAATAGTCCTCTGTGGTATGGAATCCCATCACCAGGCCTAGTAGTCATCTGTGGTATGGAATCCCATCACCAGGCCTAGTAGTCCTCAGTGGTATGGAATCCCATCACCAGGCCTAGTAGTCCTCTGTGGTATGGAATCCCATCACCAGGCCTAGTAGTCCTCTGTGGTATGGAATCCCATCACCAGACCTAGTAGTCCTCTGTGGTATGGAATCCCATCACCAGGCCTAGTAGTCCTCTGTGGTATGGAATCCCATCACCAGGCCTAGTAGTCCTCTGTGGAATTTGCCTTTCTCCTTGCAGAATTGCCATTATTTCCATCAACTCTAAACGTACCTGGTATATCCTCTAAATCAGTCTCATCGCTGCTGCTTGATGATTCAGGAACACTGATAGTCCCTGGCTGGAAGCAACCACCAACTAACCCTAAGCCAGACTGTTTTGATTTCTTAGCACTAGGTCTACTAGTACTATCACTGTAATCGCTATCCTCTGAATCGACTAATTCTGTATCAGAATCACTAACTAATAAGTTTTAAAACAGAGCTATAGCTTGTTCTGCACTATATCGTTTTGGTCTAGCAGAAGCAGTGGGCGTTGCCATTATTTTTTAGGAATCAACAAAACAGTTTAGCTACTACAAATATATCACTTATTCAGTACCATAACACGTGTGGCTCGACTCAAATGTCATGAACGGAAGCTGTTCTAGTTCTGGTTGTAATTTTTAAGTAGTTTGGTTAACACAAAACCCGAATCACAACTCTACAAAACAAAATCCGATTTATCGGTTAATGGTCCTCTAGAGTTTAAATAACCGTCCGTTATATCGGTCATTGGTCCGGAATGTGTTAAACTCCATTTGCCAGCTCTCAGACCATTTTTGTTTTTATCTAAATCCGACCTCAGTATTTCAATATCAGCTTCAGATGAGACACTACTGCATAATTGTGTGTCATCAGCGAATTTTGCAATCATGATGGATCCGATATCATGTCCAAATCGTTTATATATATCAAAACAAAATTGGTCCCAAAACCGAGCTCTGTGGCACTCCACTTTTTACATCAGTCATACTCCTTATTCTCGTGCCCACTGTCTTCTTCCTGTTAACCAATTTTCAATCCATTTGGCAACTTTCCCACCTATTCCATGTGATTTTTAACTTATCTTAATCTTTGATGAGGTACTCCATCAAAGGCCTTAGCAAAATCAAGATAAATAACATCCATTGGCTCTCCTTTAACATTTTAGTAACCTCCTCCATGAATTCTAATAGATTTGTTAGGCACATGCCGACTATTTTTGATCAGATTAAACGTGTGTAAATGCATTACGTTTTATCTGATTATTGACTAATAATTTACAGACTATGCTCATTAATCTCACTGGTCCAATATTTGCTGGATTTGATTTTTTGCACATTTTGAATAAGGGGATCACTCCTGCATATTTCCAATCCCCTGGAACAATCCCTTTTGCAAGGGATTGAGAACATAATACAGCCAATGGTTTTGCTAGTTGGTCTCTAATTTCAAACAATTTTAGTTGAAAACCATCATGACCTGACATTTATCCCCTTTCAACCCTCCAATTTCTTCAAAACCATTTCCTCTTGTAATACAGATTGATCTTAATCTTGCTGTATCCATGTCGCTTTAGAATATATCTATAGGCTCTGGGATCTTGAAGCAGTCTTCTTTTGTGTAGACTGTGCCAAAGTACTGATTGAGTAGATTAGCTGCCTCCCTATTCTCACTTATTATTGTTCCTATGCTATCTATGAGAGGACCTGCTTTGTCTTTCGTTCTTTGTTTATTTCTAACATAAAAAAAAAGAAGCTTTTGCTATCAGTCTTGATTATATGAGCAATTTTTTTTTCTCGAAATCTGCGAGGAACAATCTTGTCTCTATACAGCTGAACTGATGGTTAGCAAAGAAGCAAATCAATGGATAATTGATAGAGAATTTGAACTATAAATATATTTAAAAAAAAATATTAAACACAACCTTAGATCAGTTATGGGTAGGGGGCTAAACTGTCAGTGTGCAATTAATAGAATATGTTAAAAAATTATATTGCCTTTATTTACTATTCCATATTTCGTATCATTTTTATGTATGATATACAATTAAATCAAATCAAAAGATCCGATTTAAGTTGTTCAAATATCATAATTTATCTGTCTAGTTCCCTTTGGAACATAGGGCAGCAACAAATGTTCTCCATCTGTACCTTTCCTTCTGTGTCATGCCCGTAGAGCCCGTCTGAACTGACAGGCCATCGATATAGCAGCGAATGAGCTGACAGCATCCAGTAGCTGATTGCTTGCATCGGGGTCAGTGAACCTCAGCTCACCAAGACCCTATTGCACCCACAAGTGGCGGCCCGGGAAACAGATTGCATTCGTGTATCCTGGCTGAGAGAATCTAGACTTGGGACCAGGGTTGGCGATCCTGGTCTTATAAAAGCTGCATAGAAACTGGATATCGGACTAACCGGATCAATAAAGCCGCCTCACTGTTGATGAATGCTCACAATGAGTAGGTTTACTCTTTTGTGCACCCTGAAAAGGGCATTAAGTGGTGGGTTGTAGCTTTCCTCACATCCCCAGCGTGCTGATAAAGGTGGACTAGGGTTCTCCAGGCGATTGGGCTATGCCTGGCTTCATCTGTGTGTAGCTTCTCCGGGGGATCACGTTGATACCTGCCTGACCAGACTTCCTCCCTCTGCCTCACTGCAAATTACGACACATGACATCATCCTTTTCATTTTTCCAGTTTTTTTTCCTTGGCCTTCTCTTATCTTCTCCTTCTCCGCGTGTTCCAAGCCAGTGTATATTCTGTTATACATGTCAGACTTCTTTCTAAGAGTGTCTTGTACATCCTCACTTTCTATTTCCAATTCCCCTGCCCTACTGGTAGTTGCCATGTTCTTGCGCACAGATACTAGTTTCCCATTACCTCTGGCCATACACGAAATATGCAACACCTGTTGATGGCGGTCTGCAGTCTGAATGTGATGCTATCTAGTCGCATGACATGTCTCAGTATTAAAATAGCATATGTCATGCGAATATGGATATAAGTTTTAGCTTTTAATTCACACATTTTTAATATCTGGGCTCTAGAATGGACAAAAATTGCGACTGCCCGAAAGAAATCTAAAGACTAGCCATGGCAATGCAGAATCTGAAGTCTGAAAAAATTATGGCACTGCACCAACAAAATGACAAAAGTGAAACTATTGAAAGCCTGTTTTTTCTGTGGCAGCATATGGCTGCGAATCATGGACGATTGCAAAAACTTGTAGACAAAGAATCAAATCCCCGGAGTTAAAAATGTTACACAAAGATCCTCAGAATACCCTGGACAGAGAAAAAGACAAATATAGACATTCAGCAAGAGTTGAACATAGAGAGGAACTGGTTTATCAATTCCATTTTGACCAGAAAATTGTAATACTTTGGTCATGTCAAGAGACATAACGGTCTTGAAAGAACAGTGATGGCAGGCATGGAGCCAGGCAAAAGAGGCAGTGGTAGACCAAGAAGACGATGGCACCAAGATATCCAGGAATGCCTGGATCTGACTGGCGGAGGCTAGAGTTTTGGCAAGGCAAAGAGTTTCTTTCAGACAGACTGAGATGGTAGCGACATTCTATAAAGGACATGCTTCATTATGATGATATGTGTTCCCTGAGGAGTGAAAAGTGGTCCTCCCTCCCCCATTATATTTTTGTAGCTACCTGTTCATGGATTTTCTTATACTGAACAATGTGGTTCTGGGTAGCCACACTGTAGTTTGATGCAGGTCTTCTTGTGACTCACCACTTCAGGGATCTCAGTGACGATCTCGACCTTGTTGGTCAGGCTGCTGTGGCACGTTACCAAGTGTACAACAATGGGGCTAGGTGTCTTCTCATGCACGCACATATTCATCTGTCTATCCATCCACCCTCCCAAAAACCAGCATAGACATTTGTTACAACAATAGATAACAAATATGTATGTTTATCTGTAAATTAAATTTTTGTTTCAGAACATTATCCCACAATTACTTTTGGAGAACTACCTCGGCATGGTGGACCCATCACGGGTTCAGACGGTAGATGGGGAGATAACCAAGCACTGTGCCTACAACCTACCAGCAGTTGCTTACACTCTTGGCAGACAGAACTGGCACTGTATCAAAAACTTGTATGAGACGTTAGCACAGGACATGCAGGTAACAACATCCGGGATGAAAGATAATTTAGCCCCGGGTGTAACGAATCATTTTCACCTTCCGGCTATTAACATAAAGTTGGGTATGAGGTGTAGAGGTCAACTGTTTTTGGTTTTTGTTGTAGTTTCTACATGATGGCGTAGTTGGCCCCCATGCTTCTTTTGCGTCCGTTTTCAATCTCCAGCTACTTGATCAGGGCTTTGCAAGCAGCAGGATGTAGTCTGGAGAATGAAATGAGTTGTATGACTAGTTTACAGCTTGAGTGCAATATTTGCACATTTTGGTTCGATACATCCGTCTTCGGCTACGGACCTATGCTCAATCATATTAGACAAGGTTTTGTGGTCACTGATAATAATTTAAACTGTGCATTATTGTATTGGCCGAACATTTTTATTATATTAATTCTTGTTTGTCTATCTGCATATTCAGAATTTGTGGAAGTGATTCCACTGGCTGATCAATTAATGTTGTAGGTGTATGAATCTGTCTAGGGTGCTGTGTTAAAATCCCGGACAAGGCTAACGTCTTTTCCCTTCTCATTTTTTTGTTTAAAATCTGATCATTGCATTCCATTCTATTGAGTCATTTTCGAATAACATCAGTACACAAATTGTGTAGTTGTCGGGGAAAACAGCAGGGAGAATGGAGGACATTTTTACCTGTTTCTTTCCTATTCAAAGATGTTTCCAGGTCTTCAAAAGGGAGCAGCGAATATTATCACTTAACCTTGCACAAGTTGGCGTACTTGCTCCCACTGATGGTCAACATTTTTGCCAATGACCATAACGAATACAGAGGCGAGGTGGTCCATATATGCAGACAACACAGCTTCGAGGTGGCCCTTGAAGAACTTGGGAGGGATTACCATGAGACAAAACCCAAGTGATTATTTTACATGTGAGATCCAGAGAGGCCAAAACACAAGTGATTATCTTACATGTGAGACCCAGAGAGGCTAAGACCCAAGTGATTGTCTTGCATGTGAGATCCAGAGAGGCCAAAACCCAAGTGATTATTTTACATGTGAGACCTAGAGAGGCCAAAACCCAAATGATTGTCTTACATGTGAGATCCAGAGAGGCCAAACAGAAAATAAATGTGATGTGTGACAAGACCGGTTGGGACACTTCAGTCACCAAGTTCCTGGGTGTTAAACTGGACACAGCACTGCCTTCAAAATTAAACCGAAAGTCTGTGTGAGGAATAACATCATCCACATACTTACTTGGCACATCATGGGCAGCGTTGTCATCTATCCTCCGAACATCAGCACTTCCCCCCATGGTTTTCTCGTTTTGCAATATGTGGTAGTAGTGAGCGACACGCAGATGAAGCCAAGCATAGCACAACCACTTGGAGGACCCGGACCACCTTCATCAGCACACTCGGGATGTGAGAAACGCTACGACAACCTGCCCCGTAACGTCCTTTTTAGGACTCACACAAGAGTAATCCTGCACATTCTTCTTCTTCGTACGCTGTCAGACGTCAACCTAAATTTTTTTCAAAAAAGCAGCGGTCATCCTGAGGCTGTCGACACAGCCATAGAGCTTGTCTAGTGTTGCCACTGGTGATGGCCACATGTGCTTTCTCTGATCCTCGTATGTCGGGCAGTTTTGCAGCAAATGTTCAGCGGTCATTTTCCCGGTACCACGAGGGCAATTCGTCAGTGCCACCTATCTTCAATTTATTGAATAGGTGGTACCTCAGTCTATTGTGGCCTGTGCGCAGTCTGAAGACCACGACCTGCTCTCTTCCGTTCAACTGGTAATAGGCATTTTTTTGTGTGTAGCCAGTATGTTCTGTTTCCCATTTGGTCATGTATCTAGCTCTAATAAGCCTTTTTGACTCTTCGTAGGTCACACTAGGGTCTGGTTGTGGTAGTCTTGCACCTTCTTTTGCCAGTCTGTTTGCCTCCTCGTTGCCTTGGATGTTACAGTGGGATGGAACCCACTGTACCACTACTCTTTTTGGTGCGGACTGCTGGCATAGTTGACAGAGTACTGCTCTTAAATCATTAACTTCATTATTTTTCTGGCTTTTTAGTGCTGTTACTACGGCAAGGGCATCTGTAAACAGGACAATATGGCTTTCATTTCTTTTGCCTGTCACCATTTCTTCTACTGCAGCCCTCAGTGCCTCTGCCTCCGCTCTGAAATTGCTTGAATATTTTCCAGTTGCCACAGAGTGTTATTTTTCTATTATTTGGTAGGCTCAGGAATACCCCTGCCCCTCTGTTCTGTGTTGTGTTTGTTACAGAACCGTCAGTGTATGCATGGGTCCAGTCCATGGTTGGGTAGTTTTTCGTTATGTACCTCAGGGTTATGTCTCTTCTTTCGTTTTCAGTCTGGCCGTTTTTGTTTCCAATACCTGGTATATTTTCTTCCACCTCTGGAAATATATGCTGCCTCCAGGTAGGTTTGCCAACAGTAGGGATGGGCTTTGGTGTTGTTAATGCATTCATAGGGTCTTCGCTCATCTTAGCTTTGGCTATTTCTGCAAAGTTTCTTCGCTTTAGTTTCCCATTTCCAAAATTATTTAGTCTCTGATGCATTGGATGGTCTGTCAGTCTTCTGAGTTTCTCTGCAAGAGGTGGAGTGCACACGGGTTAGTGGGTTCGTAGCCTGTTATTGGCATGTGCCAGTCAACCCAGCTGGAAATGAGTACAAGAAAGGAAAGGAACCGATCACGTTATAATGAGCAGTGGCCTAGTACAATGTACTCTTATCATAGTGTGTGGTATGGGACTACATGTACTCTATGTTCAGTGTTTCTTCTTCATCGTACCCAGTCAGACATCAACCTTTATTTTTTCGAAAAAAGCAGCGATTCAGTGTTTGATTGTGCGCAGGTCCGTGACTAATCCCCTCCTCACATAACTCATTGTAATTATTGTGTCATTTCTTAGACACAACTAAATATATCATCTTTTAATACAAACATTCGTCACTTTCCGATCTTTTGAGACACATTTATCCTAGCTAATTCATATTTTAATCTCATCTCATTATAGTGGAAAGTGCGTCGAACCTTGGCCTTCTCCATGTACCAGCTTGCCATGATTGTTGGAGATGAGATTATGCACAAAGATCTGGTGCCAGTGTTTGATGGCTTCCTCAAGGACCTTGATGAAGTCAGAATTGGTGTACTGAAACATTTAGCAGATATTTTTCGGGTGAGGCCTGTTTGTTTTTTGATAAGGCTTTGGAATGTTGGGAGTCATTTGTTTCTTTAGAGTCTGGACAAATTTGATGAGACTAATAAAGGCCCCGTTAACACGTCCAATGTGTCATATTGGGCATATGGTGTTCGCCCATATTTTTCAACAGCACACTAGGGGTGATGTAGTCGTCATGTCGGCTGCCTTAACTTTCCCAGATTTATTCTGTGCTTTTTTTTTTTAAAAAGTGGGTTGTTTTGTGATTGGAAAAATCATTATCGATCAGCTGGCAAGCCAGTGTACCAACCACTTTGCTACCTCCTTTGTCTTAGTCGACCTGTTCCTCTACATGGGCAGATGCACCTGTACAGGTACCAGCTCTGGTATGAGCTGTATGTACCCGGGAGAAGGGTTTCTTGCTTCGCGGGCCAGGCTTGAGCAGCTCAATACTGCGCTGTGGGGACAAACCACCTAACCATGACCGGTATTATGCCATGTCACATAGTTATCTCTTAAGTCATGCTCTCTGTGAGGCAGTGTCGCTATTCTGTCCTTGTCAAACACAAAGACCCTGTCATCAAACAACTTGATATCTGCTCCTTTATGAGAAAATAGAGCTTTTTGTGCTACAGAATCATTTATTTGTTTCTATAGTCTAGAATCTGTACAAATTTGATCAGATTTAGACACAAAGACTATATTACTTTTGTAGTCGCAGAATCATTTGTTTCTTTTAGCCTAGGGTCTATGAAAGTCATGTGATTACCAGCATGCTCAAAGTATAGATTGCAAATTCTATACTGCTTGGTAGGCAAATTATATTTTAGATTAATTGAACCATAATGCTATATGCTGTTAGTGGGATTACAGTTATGGGGAAAGACTCAGAAAAACAAGCCTACATTGCCTAGAAAAGAGAAGAATTCGAGGGGATTTAATATAGATTTATAAGATAATCAAAGGAATGGATAAATTAGACTAACGAAGTTTTTTCAAAATACAACCACCTACAACAAGAGGGCATAGCTACAAATTAACTAAAGAATGGTCCGGATTAAATATTAGAAAATATTTTTTTATTCAGAATGGTGAATGCTTGGAATGCATTGCCACAGGAAGTAGTGGAGGCTGGGACAATTAATGCATTAGGGAATAGATTAAATGTGCATAGCGTTTAGATCAGGGAAATGTAAAGGAAACTGGTTGTAAACAGACTGTAGAGTTTTTTAAACCAGTATAAATTTCAGTTATTTTGAAATATTTTACAATACTATTACTGATGACAGAATTAAGATTTCAGAACTTAAAAATGATAATACTTTCATGGCAAAATTATATATCTTTGAATCGTTATACATATACATTGAAGTAAGTATTGATTGCTGTGTCTACAGTTGCTGAGGCCAGAAGTAAGACTGCAGTATCTAGGAAAAACTCAAGTGTTTATGAAGACAGATAATCAGCGTAACTGGAGATTCAGGGAGGAGTTGGCAGAGTGAGTATTATGTAACAGAACACAACTTGTGTGTGTGCGCACGCGATCCCCCGTCCCCTCCACTCTTTCTGTGTGTGCGCGTGTTTAGTGAATAGACATAACAGCCGTGAGAGAATGATAAAGAGGACTTTGTTCATGGAAGAAGGTTGACCCTTACGAAGATGCCATCAGGACAATATGGACAGTCTGGGGATATCTTTGTATGAAGTGGGTTGACTCTCTCTGTAAACTGAGATGATGTCATGACTTGTGACATAATGATGTGTACTTCAGTCCGGGACAAGAGTACGACTCGATATGTCAAATTTTGTACAAAATAAATTGCATTAATATTTTTCAGCACATCACGTCATGACATTGTTGTTGATTTTGAGAACCGCTAAATCTTTTTTTGTTATTGTTGTCTAGAGACATATATTAATAAAGAACTTGCTGTTGTTATTGTGTCTCTATTAGTTTCTGAAATACAATAAGATGATGTAAAATAGCACACATATAGACTCACCTGCTATTGGCGCCCTTGGCTAGGAAAAAAATAATTTGACACAAACATACCACTATCGCTGTTTACCATATTGGCTATGTCTGTCACTACTACTATAAACATAATTATTGTATCTAAATAAACAAACTAAATAGATATACCTCAGAAAAATCAGTTGCAAAAACTTGCTTCGATATTCATATCCAAGTGAAATGCAGAAGAAATCCTTTCCAAAAATCTAAAACAATTTCAAAATCGTCATTGTTTTTGTCTAACTGTACATGGCGAAAGTCGGAACTGTCTACAATCAAAATAGCAGTGTTAGCCGTTTCTATATGATTAACCCTGTAGTTAAAGAAGCTATATACGATAAAGCGATGACCTTGGTTCTGGCATCGTGCTACGACAAGGGTACTGAACTAATTGTTCGCAATTTTACATCCGTGGTACAGTAAAGGTTAAGTATTAAATGTCATTAATGCAGAGATGCAAATTCGAGAGAAATATTGATGTACTTGCCACATGTATATTTCGGCGATATGTCTATCAATTACCAGTCTGAATCAGAGGTATGTTGAATATCCATGAATAAACCAGTGATCTAATAATAATTGCTTGAGTTTTGAAGTACAACTTTCCTTCAGATGTCTACCTGTCGGAGAATAACTACAGATAAATGTCAACTATGAGTGTGTGGAACAGTCAACATCTTTTAGGTATCATTGAAACACTGAAATTCTGCAAACTGAATTGCAGAACTTGACATGTCTGTTAGAAGACGGTGTTGCTCTTATCGGAAGAAATAAATGTTCTGCATGCACTTCGTGCCAGCCTCTGTAAACTAGAAGGATTAAGATCCCTACATTGTTTCCCAACATAAGTGGACAAAAAACTGAAATGAATAATAATTGTCTGCTCTTCTGATTGATTTTTATTCAATCTTACAAACAATTTATTGATTGATCTTTATTCAATCTTATATACAATTTACCAATTTAATCATAATTTTGAATTGTAAAGCTGAACATTTTATATTCGAGCAGTAGGAATAGAAAATGTAGCATATTATATGTGCACCCACATAACACATTTATTTGATTGAATCAGATTTGTAGTACAGCCTTTTTGCTGAACATTCTCAATTGAGCTAGAATATTCCTGGTATTTTCAGGCAATTGATTCAAGTGTGTAGCCTTTTCCATTGTCTCGATGTCGTGAACCATATTGTTCCACTGGCCATGGTGTTGCTGTCTGACAAGGTGGCTCAAGTTAGATTTGTGGCTCTGAGATTGGTAAGAGTAAAATATGGCTGTTTTAAAAAAAAATATTAATCCTTTTTATTTGATAAACTGACAAAAATGTAGTTGCTGATATGCCTTTTCACTGACTAAAACACAATATTTTAAAAATGAGACAGGAAAGTGTTACAGCCATTCCAAAAACATAAACGTTTGCATTATTGTAAATTACGACTATCAATAAAAATGTTTGAAAATGATTACGGTAACAAACAATATAGCTGGTCCGCGATTTTAACTCTGGACCTTCTTGCACCGTAAGTGAAAATTACGGGATTCAATCGGCCAATCAAATCACCCCCACACACTCTGGATGGCATACACGAAATAAGTGATATGTATTATGGCACCGGCTGGGATGTAGTGATATTTTGTTGTTGAATCTGGAGTATCCTCGTCATAAGCTCTGAGCACAAATATATGGAGATCAAGCTGATGTCCGTGCAACATGTTCCTCCTCTCCACATAACTATCAATAATTGATTTACTTTGGTACCAACCTGGTCGGAGGAGCTGCTAGAGTAGTGCTGGTCGGCACTAGACTGCCTTAGGGACAACATGTTATTCCTTTGGGTTTTATTGTATAACTTCTTCTATGGTTGGGTATTTCTATATAGAATACCATTCAAGGTTAACAAGCTCAGAAGAAAACTTTAAAGGTGCCAGTGACTATCCCTTCGTCCTTCCCCTATTAGTTTAAAAAGTTTCACTAGGTTCATTGTAACCACACGAGATGACTGGGGGTTAAACTTGACTCAGAGGCTATACATGAAGCACGCCCTAGGAGCATTTGGCCACACTGATATCTTGCCCCCCACAGCAACTTCCAGCCATTACAGTCCATGTGTAGCCTTATCTACATGTATGTGTGGAGAGAGAGAGAAAGTAATTAAGGTATTTCTGTATTAGATTTCCTATTAATCCATTTCATCTAATTGAACTTTTCATTAACAGTTGAGTACTGTGTTAAGAAAGACATACCAGGATGAAGAGAGGAAGCTGCTAGCCTCAGTATGCAATAACATCATCGAACAGCTTGTCAATAACAACAGGTGGCTGTCACGGCAGACGTAAGTGTTCATTTCTAAAGTCTAAAACAAATTTCAAAATCACCATTGTTTTTATCTAAGCCACAGGACGGAAGTCGGAACTCTCTACAATCAAAGGGGCAGTATGTTCACCCGTTTCTATGGCATTAACTCTTTTTATTAATATATATTTATTGAGCTAGAATATTCCTTGTATTTTCAGGCAATTGATTCAAGTGTGTAGCCTTTTCCATTGTCTTTATATATATATATATAAATGATAAACCGACGACCATAGAGCTGGCAGAGTAGTTTGCCGTTGGAAATGGGTGTAAATCTTTCATTTTTTTGCGTCGTTAGTGCGGTAAAGGGTAAGAGGAAAGCTTATTACTCAGTTGATCTCCATATCCCAGGATAGGGATGATTGGGAAATTCAGCATATCGCTGAGGAACAGGTCATTACGTAAGGTATCCAGTTATGGCCACATTAGGTTGATTCATCTTTTGCATGGATGGCAATTGATTCCATGTAACACAAGGAGCTCAATAGATATTGATGGAATAAAATCATTGACCTGTAGTGACTCAGATTAACAGTCCTGGCTCCACAATGTTGGATTGTCAGGTTATGAAACACAAAATTGACTTGATCAAATATAGGAAAATTACCTTTGTTGTCTTTATTTTGGCGTTCACCTTATTTCTCTTATCCCCAAGGCGGTGTGTGTTGCACTGTGGTTTTTATTTTGCGCCTATCGGCCCAGTGCAAACATGATTTCTGACATATGGAGCATTAGCCAATCAGACAGTATGTGGGGCTGAAGATGCAGCTCTGAATGTGCTGGCTGCACCCATTAGGGTCAGTGAAGCACAGCTGATGAAAACCCTATTTCGCTGCCAAAATGTGGTTCTTGAAACAGGTCTAATGTAGTCTGGCTAAGAGGATAGCTATCACATAAGAAAGAGAACACCCTCTACCCACACACAAAAAACAAGCCAACAGACATTGGATGCGTCAGGCTGAATGGCTAGGTATCGCAGCCTCGCTGTAAGTTATGATACACCCTTCTTTTTAGGATGAATTTCGGGGAAGATGTGCAATAATGTGTTTGAAAATTTGTTTCAGGTTTGCTGAACTGTGCTTTGTGATACTGGACGATGATAGTCTTCCAGCGGAGGTCTTTGCTCGCAACTTTCTGCCTAGCTTACTGTCCCTCAGCACAGATCCAGTGCCTAATGTCAGGTTGACATTGGCTAAGGCCATGACCCAGAGAATTATGCCTCTAGGTAAGAAATTATTCTAAAATCTATGCTATTTTGTTTCAGTGGCGAAGTGGTTAAGCCGTCGGCCTCGTGATAAGGTGGTGTGGGTTCGACTCCAGACTCCGCCGTCTTTTTCATGTGCGCTTGATGAGGAGCCCCCTAGTCATCTTGTCCTTGACTTGCCACTGGGGTCGGGCAGCACAAGACGAGAGAGGATAAAAAGTAGCGCAGTTAATCCTTACTAAAAATAGCGCTAGCAAAATAATGTCGTCTACGATGTCGTCTCTGTTGGGGGACGGCGTGGTTAAGTGGCACGGCTCACAATCCGAAGGTGCTGGGTTCGATCCCCATCACAGCACCGGCCGTTACCCCGGGAAAGCAAACCCTTAGACAATGCAGGAGGAAGCAGATCTTACATAAAAATGCATGCTGAAGTCGGATGCACTGGGCCGACAGGCGCAAAATAAAAACCACAGTGCAACGCACACCGCCTTGGGGGATTAGAGAAATAAGGCGAACGCAAAAAAAAAAAATCTCTTGTAAAGACCAAGTATGTTGTACATGTTGTTTTCCCATGCCTTCAATAAATGGGTGGTTGATCTGCCTGAATGATTATCTGCAAGTTGTCTATTTCTTGCTTTTCAACTTCTTCTCTAGTATCTGACTGTTCCCCCCAAAGACTTGACTATAATTTAGTGGATCTTTCAGTTGGGCAGTATATGTGTACTTTGAGAATTTGTATTTCTTAACCCTGTTGTAAAGAGCTTGTGTATTAGGATCAAGACTTCTCATTTGTACCATCTCAATCTGCCCTTATGGTCTTGTATCCTCTCATTTCTTCTTCGTACGCTGTCAGATGTCAACTTGAATTTGTTCGAAGAAAGCAGCTGTCATCCTGAGGCTGTTGACACTGCCATAGAGCTTGTCTAGTGTTTCTACTGGTGATGGCCACATGTGCTTTCTTTGGTCCTTATACGTCAGGCAATTTTTCACAGATGTTCAGCGGTCATTTGCCCTGTGCCACACGAGCATTCGTCAGTGCTACTAATCTTCAATTTATTGAATAGATGGTACCTCGGTATGTTGTGGCCTGTGCGGAGTCTGAAGACCACGACCTGCTCTCTTCTGTTTAGCTGGTAGTAGGCATCATTTTTTGTGTAGCCAGTATGTTCTGTTTTCTATTTGGCCATGTATCTGGCCCTAATAAACCTTTTGGACTCTTCGTAGGTCCAACTAGAATCTGGTTGTGGTAGTATTGCACCTTCTTTTGCCAGTCTGTCTGCCTCCTCGTTGCCTTGGATGTTACAGTGGGATGAAACCCACTGTACCACTACTCTTTTTGTTTTTGGTGCGGACTGCTGGCATAGTTGACAGAGTTCTGCACTTAAATCACTAAGTTCAGTATTTTTCTTACTTTTTAGTGCTGTAACCACGGCCAGGGCATCTGTGAACAGGACCATCTGGCTTTCATTGCTTTCGTCTGCGAGCATTGCTTCTACTGCAGCCTTCAGTGCCTCTGCCTATGCTCTGAAATTGCTTGAGAATTTTCCAGTTGCCACTGAGAGTGTTATTTTTCTACCATTTGTTAGGCTCAGGAATACCCCTCCGTTCTGTGTTGTTTGTTACAGAACCGTCAGTGTATGCATGGGTCCAGTCCATGCTTGGGTAGTTTTCCTGCTATGTACCTCAGGGTTATGTCTCTCCTTTCTTGTTCAGTCTGGCTGTTCTTGTTTCCAATACCTGGTATATTTTCTACCACTCCGGAATAATATGCTGCTTCCATGTGGGTTTCGTACAGTAGGGATAGGCTTTGGTGTTGTTATGGTGCTCATAGGGTCTTCGCTCATCTTTGCTTTGGCTATTTCTGCAAAGTTTCTCTGCTTTAGTTTCCCATTTCCAAATCTATTTAGTCTCTGATGCATTGGATGGTCTGTCATTCTTCTGAGTTTCTCTGCTTGCTGCTGGGCTCTGTAGTCTCTTCTGTCGGTCATGGATTGCAGATTTGTAATCTTTTAAAGTTCTACAATTGATGTTGACTTCATGCCTCCTGTTATAACTCTCATGGCTTGGTTTTGAAGTTTGCTAATTTTGTCAAAGTTCGCTTTTGCTGCTGCTGTTCATGGCGCAATGCCATACTCGAGAACTGGTCTCACTCTTCCAGTGTACAGTTTCTTTAGTATTCTTTCGTCTGCTCCCCAGCTTGTGCCAGCAAGTTTCCTCATGATTGCCATTCTTTCTCTGGCTCTCATTCGGTTTCTCTCGATCTGACTTTTCCATGTCATGCGCCGATCAAATGTGACTACCAGGTAGTTTGGGTTGTCGTTTAGCCGCAGATATTTGCCGTTAAGACTTTTGGTGTTCTGTGGTTTATTTGAAAGCGAGAATATCGTACATGTATTTTCTTCATTTATTTTGACCAGCCATGATTTCACCCACTCCTCCAACGATGTTAGGGCCTGCTGCATCCGATTGTTTGCTACGGTGAGATTTTTTTCAGAGGTCCACATAGCCAGATCGTCTGTAAACATGGAGCTGTGGACTCTTCTTGGAATATTCTCAATGATGTTGTTTATATACACCAGAAAAAGTGTGGGTGACAGTACTCCCCCTTGGGGTACTCCTTGCTCCAGTGTCACCTTTTTGCTCATTTGCCCTTGTACTTGAACTCTGGCTGTTCTGTTTTCGAGGTAGTGGCTAATCCATCTGTACATTTTCCCACAAACTTCACTTCTTCGTAGCTTGACTTTAAGTCCCTCTTTCCACACCTTGTCAAATGCCTTCTCTAAATCCACCCAAACTGATACTGTATACTTTTTCTCCTGGTAAGCATCCTCTATTTCCTGGGCTATGAGAGTGATCTGTTCCTCAGTGGATCTGTCCTGTCTAAAACCTGTTTGCTGTGGAATTAATATGTGTTTTTCTTCCAGGTGCCACATCAGTCTGGTGTTTATCATACGCTCCATCAATTTTCCTACACAGCTCAGTAGACTGATAGGCCTGTATCCATTTGGATCTGTTCTATCTTTTTCTTTCTTGGGTACTGGTATAAGTACAGTATCTTTCCATGCCTGCGGTACAATTCCCCTTTTCCAGCTTTGGTTCAGGACTGGCAGAAACTTCCTCTTTGGTGTTTGGCCCAACCCCAACCACATCAGCATTTCATTTGTTATCCCATCTTTTTCAGGCGATTTCTTTTTCTTTAAAGATCTCATGGCCTCTTCCATTTCGTTCATTGTTAGTTTTGCTATCAATTGCTCCTCTAGTGCCATCTTGATGTTGTCGTGGCTCTTTTGTTCGTCACTTATATCTGTATGTCTGTCTGTAGGGACATCGATGTGGTTTGCTCGGGCATAATGTTCTATAAAGGCATTTACTGCTTTTTTTTCCGGTAAGCATCTTGCTTGATGGTAATTTATTTGATGGTGTTTCGTCGTTCATGGCTCTGCCTAAATTCCATAGGTTGTTTCCTTCTTTATCGAGATTGAGGCTTTCTGTTTTTTTTTCAAACTGTCTCTTGTTATTTGGTTCAGTGTTCTTTTGTATTTCGCAGTGATGGCCTTGAGGGCGATATTTGCTTCCATAGATTGCTCTCTCTCTGCCATGTTCCTAGTATTTGAGACTTCATCATCAGCTTTCTGCAGTTCTTGATTCCATTATGGCTTGTAGTTTTTCCTTGCACCTCTTGGGATGGTCTCGGTGGCTGCTTGCAGTATTGTTTTGCTTAGGCTTTCCACCATAGGTTTCATATTGCTATTTCGTGTGTTGTTTCACACAGTCCATCTGTCAGCATTGCAAATCTGTCCCAGTCGGCTCGTCTGTAGTTCCAACATGGCAGCGGCTTTATTTCCTGGGGGTCAACTTCCATATCAATATCTAGCATAATTGGCCGGCCTGTGGTCGCTACCTGCCAATTGGTCGAGCACCTGACGGTCTTTTGTGGTGAATATCACCCGTGGAGAAAGGCAGGTCTGGAGTCGAGGTGGTATGCCATGTTCTAGAATAGAAGCTAGGGCTGTCGTCCGGCCTATTGTATCCTCTCATTTTAAACCTGTGATATATCTCTTGTATGCAATCTAAATCCAAATCAGCATGTAGTCTTGCTGTAAAGGCGTTCTACTTATTCCATCACTCTTTCTGGATGCTTAGCAACTTTACATTGTTGACTAGTTTTTGGCTAGTAGTGTTAATCCCTGGTTTTTATCTCCTGGCTCACAGAAACAGGGCAAGGATGCGTATCAGTGACACTGGGTGGGCACTAGCACTTGGGGTCTGACTGGACTCTAAATGGAGCACACCTGTAGCAAATATTTGAGATTGTTCATGTGAGCATGAGTTTTGAGTTCTGTTGTGCCACATTTTACAGTTGTACTGTAATATCTATGCCTTTCGAAACAGCACACCCAATTTTGGCAAACAATTTTTGTGTGGGTTCAGTCTCCCTAGCCTCTGGCTTTTTTCCCAATCTCCATACAAGACAGCAGGTAGTTAGGAGTATTCCTCTGCTATTAGTGTGCCCGAAGCTCTCGTTTTCTTAGTTGAAACAGGTCTACCACGTGAAGACCAGGGGAACATGCTAGTCTGGTCTGGCACCAGCTAGTCCAGTCAGGCACACTATACTGATTAAGACTACACCTGTCTTTTATGTAGAGTTCACTAGAAACAGGCTATCAATGCAGTCTGGCTGATGAGATGTGAGTTGGCGTGATCCCATTAGTAGCGAACGTCATGCAGATTGAATCAAGCATAGCACACTAGAATATTGTGCAACAAAACCTTATTGTTGGAACCGAGAAAGAGAGTCCTTGGATGCTACGTAGAACCAGTACTGACATGGCAGTGAATCCATGGATAATTAGCAAGCAAGCACTTAGATCTTTGGAAGCAACGGCGATGGGGTTTTACAGAAGAATGCTGCGGGTACCATGGATTGCAAAGAAGACTAATGATACAGTACTCGAGGCGGCACAAAGACAATTTATTGCAAGAATCAGAACAAGACAGTCATCCTTTTGCAGGCATGTTATGAGAAGTGGCTTAGAGCACAATGGGAAAGATTGCAGGAAAGAGAGACAGGAGGGTTGAGAGAAAAGATGCTGGACATCCTGAGAGAATGGCATGGGCGACAATCAACAACAGAGTTTGTAAACAACACGTGATAGAAATGGAGGTCCATGAACGCCAACTGGCAGGGTACCTGATGATGATAGCACAATAGCCTGCAGGACCCAGGTCCACTTTCATCAGAATGCACAGGATGTGAAGAATATAGCCCACTACTTTCAGGATGCACAGTAGTGAGACTTTATGAGCGTTGACCAACACCAATGTGAAGGCCAAGCTTGTCCTCCCCACCCCTCCACAGCATTAATGGCCCACGGTGCAGAATGTTTTATACTCTTTTGTCACCATACAGTTTATGCTTCAAAATCGGTTTTTTTATTAACCTTTACCACACTCAATACAAAAATTCAGCACTTTCCTCTGCCATTGAATTATTTTTGTTGTTGCTGAATGTTTTTCTATGTTGTTGACTTTGAGAGCCTGTACCTTTTTCGTTTGTTGTATACTCATTGTTTGTGTGTAGACACATCAATGAATAAAGAACTTATTGGTGTTGATGTTATTGCTATGAGTGTGTTAGTTTCTGAGATACAAGAAGATAAAGGTAAAATTGAAAATCAGCACAAACATTTAGACGCACCAGCATGTCACATTTTGGAAGAAAAAAGAAATAAATCTACCAGGAACAATGTTAACAAACTGCCGTATCTGTCCGATACCACTATAAACATCAAATGAAGAGGACCAAACTACAACAAGTGAACATACGTATGATGAGCATGCCGTCACTTCTGATGTAAACATCACATACCAACCGTCTAGGATGCAAAATTCCATTATCCTCCGACTCATTTTCCTCAGCAGGCTGTTGAAAACATGGCGGGTGTGATAAGGAATCTGCCCAGAGTTGATCAGCGAGCAGTGATTTGGTTTCTAACAGCTGAAGGATGTCGACCAGTTGACATTTATTGCAAAATGCAGGCAGTGTATAGTGGCAAGCGTAAGCTCTGGCGAAGGTCCACCCGAATTTCTGCATCAATTTTGGCGATGGCAATGTCCTTTCAACATCATTGGCCAGTTCTTTTGTCTTTGCCACACAGAAGTCTTTTTTTTTCGTCTTCCATCACTTTTATAATCTTTAACCTTTGCGATTCGCACGTCATGAATATCGAGGCGCTCACATCGAGTATCTCCAACTAACGTAGCGGTAGCCGTTCTAATCTAAGGTAAAAACAAACGGCTGTGTGGTAATAGTCTGGCTAGATACCAACGATGGCGATCATGGAATTAGTTTAATTCGTTAGATTCACAGATTGTTGTGAATGGGGGAAGTAAAGTTTCTGCAAGAGATTTTCCCTGGTTTAGATCTGTCTAGATTGTTTAATTAAATACAATAATTACGTTTATAGTCGAAATGACAGACATAGCCATTATGGCGAACATTCGAAATCCGTTGTCTGCGATTTAACCTTTAGTGCACTACGGTCAAGTGCTAGCTGGCCAACTCGACCTACAAAAACGGTGTGCGTAAAAAAAAAAATGTCTTAGAACAGAGCCACTGTCGACAGCCATTTTTAAAATGCTGAATACGTCATCCATCTACACGACATTTTGCTGGTTAAAGTATCGAAAGTTTGATTACAAATGGCTTTTGAACAATTTTAATTTTGTATATGCCGTTTGGAGCTAGCCACTTTTTGCGAAAGGTGAAGTTGGTTGTTGGGAAAGATCTTTATCGAGTAGATCTGTTTATTTTGTTTGTTTAGATGAAAGAACTACGTTTGAATTGGAAACTAACAGTTGTGTAGATATTGTAATCACAGTATCGATACGTTGTTATGGTTTTCTATCGAAGCGACTAGGCCTAGTGGTCGAGCCCAATTTTTTCCCCAAAATTTGTATGTCGTCATCTTTTTGTAACTCAGAAACTAACAAACACACAACAAAAACAATAACACCCACAAATTCTTTATTCAATTGTGTTTCTATACACAAGAAAATCATATTTATTGACAAACAAACAGAAAAGTTACAAATTTTGAAAGTCCGCGATCATAGCTAGAAATAAATGTAATTTAATTCGGTAAAAATAGTCAGGGCGCGGTAAGGGTTACTATTTTTTTCCAACCAGTGTGTGCTGTTCTTTTCTCAACACTACCACCTTAATTTTTGTAAATCTCAGAAACTAACACACGCAGCAAACACAATAACACTAACACCCCCAACAAATTTTTATTTCTCTAACAAACAAATTATATCAATAGGCCGTTAAATAAAATTGTTACAGGCTCTTAAAGTAGCAATAGTTTTACAATGTGAAGTTAAATAATGCAGATGCAGTGGAAATTGTTAATTTTGTATGTAGAGTGGTAACGGTTTCACTTATGTATTCAAGAAAGTCATGCTGTCACACTTAATCATCTTTCAGACTACTTCACAAGCCAACAGAATCCATACCATGAGGACTTGGTACACACACAGCAGAAGTTGCAGTCAGATATTGATAGAGATGTGCGTTACTTTGCCACACAGCTGCCAGAAACAGATATACACCATGATCATACTATGGTATGTTAACACTTTGGGTGGTAATTGAATTGTTTGATAGATACGTTTTTTTGTTTGATAGAAGTTTTTTATAACTCTTTTCAGTCCAGGCTAATTTGCAGGTTTGTCTCTTTCATGGGCGGCCTGCCAAATTGCAGGAATTTCGTTCGTCAAAAATAATGGTTACAATATACCTGCAACTGATTTATTATTCAGCACGTCACGACATGATTGTTGATTTATTAGAACCGTTTTAATATTATTTTTGTGGGTGTTGTAGTTTTTGAGACTACTCGGGCCACTTCAGGCGGCTCATATTCATTTAAAAATTTTTACACGAGCCACCTAGAGTGGCTTGATATGTTACATTTTTATTAGCAAAGTAAAACAGACAATTTTCTAACCTCAGCCCAATCCAATATTTTGAATTCAATTTTAGTCATTTGCTCTTTTTCCTCAACGTTGTTCAAATTTAAGAAATTAATCAATTGATTTGCTTCAGCAAAAATGTTTTGATAGCAATGGCTTCCTGCGATCATAAGCAAAGATTAATGCAGAATGAGCACCATATCTCTATTCATTAAAAATGATGAAACTTACATATGTTGTTTAATGTAATGTTTAAAATAAGGAAATTATTATACGATGTCATTGTGACCTGACCGCAAGATGTATGTTTCTTTGCTAACATTTTTGCTAACAAATGAACAAATCTTTATTTACTGACAGAAAATGATAAAACATATGTTGTGTATAAGTTAATATTTTATAAGTGAGGACTAATGTTAAGCGGAACAAAACCTGACATATTAATATAGTTCAAACTTTAAAAAAAATAAAATGGAATTACAATATATGTGGACCACTATTTATCTTTATGTAAAGACACAAAGTATTTATGTTTTGATAGCCCATTTAATTCAACACATTTATATATGATACACATTAATGTAATGATTAAAATAAGAAATCAATGATAAAATATGTTATGGAACCCTAACCCCAATCTTTGCAGAACGTTGCTCTCATGATAGCCTGTCCGTAGGAAACTGTCTTTTGGCCTGCTCCAAGGTGAAATCCAGTGTCTCCTTGATGTCTTGAGTCCATCGTCTTCTCGATCGGCCCCGTGCCTATCTTTCCAGTGACCATTCCCTCCCATAACCACTCTCTCCAGTCTGTTGTGTTGTTTGACATGTCCCCCCCCCCCCCCCCCCTCTAAGTTTTCAAGTCATTACATCATTTATCAGCCAATTCTCCTTCACATTCACTGGATTTTCAGCACTCTCCTGTAACACTGTTTCAAAAGCACTGATCTTCATTTTCATTTTGTAAACGTCCATGTTTCACATCCATAGGTTGCCACAGAAAAAATGCATGTTAAATAGATCTTCCTTAGAAAAATCTGTTGCAGAAACTCCTCCATTCTCAATAATGGGCAAAACTTCAAATCCAAGCGAAAAACAAAGGAAATCCTTTCCAAAATTAGCAAATGATAAAATAATATCAATATTTTCGTCTAACTGTACAAAATGGAAGTCGATACTCTCTACAATCAAAAGCAGTAGTTTCTGTGGCATTAACCCAGTAGTTTCTGTGGCATTAACCCAGTAGTTTATGTACCATAAAGTGATGACCCCAGAGCTGGTGCAGTATTTCGACCACGGTACGGGATGTAATTCACAACGCTGGTTTGGTAAAGTTTAACTGGGTTGGCAGCTCCTCTGTGGCTCGTAGTGGTCATCTGAGAAGCCTTGCATTGCACTACAGTGAAAATGATGTCCACATTCTTCAGTATGCACCGAGATGTAAGTAGAGCCACTTGAAACCTGCTACCATATAAAAATGAGTAAAGAATGTACAAATCAATATGAGTAACTTAGAAGAGAACAGGGGCACAAGATGCTCCAGGGAATGAGCTGACAGCAGGCAGCGACTGGACTCTGGCTGCTTGCATCTAGGCCACAGAACCATAACTTATTCCGCCTGCAGATGGTGGCCCTGGAAACAGCTGCAACCATGAAGCCTGGCTAAGAGACTAGGGTTTGAAGAGGGAAGGCAAACCCGTTCCCAAAACTGATATATTGATGCTATTGCGGCTTCACTATAAACTATCATGGGACTTCACAAATGTTCTTTTCAGGACGAAAACAGAAGATAACAAATTAGACTTGATACGTCAATAAAATAATGAAATATAAATGCATGGTGGTCTCTTTCTGCAGGTTCCAGTTTAGCTGTATGGAACAGTTCAGGAAGTTTCAGTAGCAGAGTTGAATCTACAAGCAGAGTTGAATCTACAAGCAGAGTTGAATCTACAAGCAGAGTTGAATCCACAAGCAGAGTTGAATCCACAAGCAGAGTTGAATCCACAAGCAGAGTTGAATGTACAAGCAGATTTGAGAACAAGAGGAAGGGGAACGGTGTAATTCTAGCATCATTATCCATTTCTGTGTACAATTGGAAAATAAAACATTTTGATATTCATTTAAACCTTTGTGGAAGATTCATGAAACAGCAAAGTTGTGCCCCTATGGGAAGTGCACAGAATGCAAATATTGTGCAAAAGTCGAATGCACTGGATCGTTAAGGGGCAAGACACATTACCTCACTTTTTGAAAATTCAAGTCACCATAATCTGATGATTGAAGCAACACATATAGTGTCAGTTGACTGTGTGTTACATTAGAGGATGTTCGGCAACAAACGACAGCTTTTGTGTAAATTGGGCTTGTTTAGGTTTTTAAGTGTTTTGAATTAGAGAAGGTGTACCAACTTCTTCTTGTCTCTCGTTCCCTTAATATGAAGCATATAGTAACTGGTAGTGGTCGGCTCATTACAGAATTTTTGTGTCAATGAATGCTGTTACATGCATTTTTGCAGTTGTTTCTTTAGCAATTTATTTTATAATACTAGCATTAAATATCAGAATATTTTTATGCAGTCTACGAAGCACCAATTTTCTTTTTGTTATATGAACATGCATTCATCATTAAGTAAACAGGTTGCAGATTCACTTTATATTATCCAGAGACTAATTTGAATAAATAGTTCATTTTAAATAGATATGATTTATATTATGCTTAAATTAATTAAATATACGAGATTCAGCTAATTCTAAACATAAATGCATTGTCATGGATATAATTTTCTGTCCATCGACAAGGTCTTGTAATTTTTTAATGAATATAATTATTTGGTCCATCGACAAGGTCTTGTAATTTTAAGAAGTCTTAGTCGACTTGTACAAGGCGCAAGCTCTGGCGTGAGCTGGATGTAGCCAGGAGGAGTATTTTCTACTTAGCTGGTTAGGCTTGAGCAGCTTATTACACTGCTGCGTTGGGACAAGTGCAGCAGAAGGTGGTCAACTGATGTGCAAGTCCTATCTTAATAGACTCAAACACTAGAGCAAAGTAGACCTGAAGTCTGTTAAGCACCATCTATGCTGCTCTTACCAAACCACCTAACAATGGCAGGTTATGCAATGTCACACAGTCGCCTCTTACGACATGCTCTTTGTTGGGCCTTGATGCTATTCTTTTCCTTGTCATACACAAAGACCGCAGCGGGCCACTAGTTATATGAAATCTGGCATGACCAAAAACTGCCATGAGTTCAAGGTCTATTTCTGAATCTACTGTCCTAGTTGTGCTGAGGTTAACAGCGTGGGGACATTAAACGGGGAGACTGGAGGGAGGAGTACATATTGAATTAATGGCCTCCTCTTAGATGTCGTCAGGCAGACAGATTAGTTGGTGAGACACAGACTGCAACATTTTGGTATAAAATCTGGATGGATTAGGAGTGTGTATATCTAGAGAGCTGGTGGTACCATTAATATACATACTCCTTCACCATGTCCTGAGAGAGACTTAGCATTTAGGTCTGCCCCAGAGATGTCAGTTCTGAATGGGAAATTCAATACTCATTAAAAAAAAAATATCCTAAGTTCCTGTCTTTAGTTCCATTGAAGAGGCCAAGTCAAAATTTTGTAACAGCAATATCTTTTATGGTTGTTCGCTTAGAAGGCTTTAAATAAAATTATTAGTCTACGCATGTGCCAATAACTGGTTTTCCCCCACAAGAAGATATTTTGAAGTGACTGCGTTCTGTTATATAATTCTTCAGGTGTTGCATAAGGTCAGTTCCTTAGAGGCAGCGCCAATGGCATAGCATTTGCATTCTCTTACAATTGCACACAAAATGTACACATGATACTTGCTTTTTACAACATGCACTGCAGGTTTATGAGTGGCTGTTATGTTTTCCTCTCCAATCTCCTTATCGTTACCTCCCCCCTCCCACCTGTTACGTCTTGGGTCCCCAGTGGTACCCACACTTACAGAATAACATGATGATCATTGTTAATTGTTTCGCACTATGAAGAATAGGTTCACCCCCAACAGCAGGGCCCGTTTACACAAAGATTGTAACCAAGGATTTGAAGTGACGGTTGAAACTGCAATTGTTTTATATGATGGAGTTTTCTAACTTCTCTTCCCTGCCCTCTTCAGTTGCCTGCTAGCAAGGTTACAGTGGTTCTATTATTTCTAACTCGGTATACCAGTAAGGTGCTTGCTATTTGCTTATTACAGGTGTATTGAATTGAATTTCTATGGTTAAATGTGAGCAGTTCAATTTATATAAGTAAATTAAATTTAGTCAAATAGCAACACAAATTGTTTTTATTTTCAAATTATAGTAAATTCAATTCAATTGACACATTTATAAATATATCCTTTTGTAAAATTAAGACTTCCATTTTATACCGCTGTTGTAAAAAACAGTTAAATAAAGATATAATGAATAAAATATTTTGTTTTATGTTGAGTAATTTATGTCTCAGAATGACTTGACAATTTCTCACTTAGTCTGTCCTTAACCTACGGATTACCGGTTGTTCTCTCTCCCCTATACCATACAATCATATTTGTTGTATTATTTCCAGAGCTTTTTTTCCATATTCAGCAGTTATTCCACATTCAATGAACATTTGCTGTTGGCCCTTTTCAGCCCAGACTAATTTTATTGATTTGTGTCTGTCAGTCAGGGCCAAAATGCTGGAGTTCTGCTCATCAAAGTTTTATTCAAAATAAAATTAATAAAGGGTGAACAAATTGAGTTAAAATATGACCTAAACATCGTAAGACACTATTAATAGTTCTCTATAACACGAAGTATTCACAATAAAGATATGTTAGTATGGTGCGTTACATAACATTAATGGGCTGCAATTGGAGAACATTAAAAAAAATAATTATCCATCAAATTGTGTGTTTCGTCAATTACTAGACGACCCCGAGTGGTCTGCTGGGATATTTGTGTATGACAAGGACAAGAATAGGACCACTGTCTAGGCAGAGATCTTATAAGAGGTGACTAACTGACATGGCATAACACCGGCCATGGTTAGGTGGTTTGTTTAGAGCAGCAAAGGCAGCGCCTAACAGGCTGCGGTTCCACATTGCTCTAGTGTTTAGTCTATTAAGATGGACTACCACATCGGTTAACCACCCTCTGTAAGAGCTTGTCCCAACTCCCAACGCAGCGTTAAGCTGCTCGAGCCCAGCCTGCTAAGCAGAAAACACTTCTCCCGGCTACATCCAACTCATACTAGATATAACTGGTACCTGCACATGGGCATCTGCCTCTGTAGAAGTATAGTTCAACTAAGAACAGGACGACCCGTTCTTTAGCGGTGATTACACCATTGCAGGTCTCAACTTCTCTTCCAATGGTCTGTCTTGAGCCACGGTGAAGCAGTGGATAATGAGTCGTCTATCTGTAGTATCGTAAATGTTATGGGATGCAAAGGAGTCTGACTAATGTGGTGGTTGTCAATGTGGTCGTTTCTTATCTCTAGGGTACCATATTGCTGGCGCTGTGCTATAACGATCGTCCGTTCTTCGCAGTAAGAAAAATTGGCGCATTTTGGTGTTAGATAATGACTCTGTGAGAAGTGCTGAAAAACGTATGAATTACTCTAGGTACAAAGAGTGGAATAACCTTATAATTTACAAACTGTATAACGCATTAGTAAGACCTAGATTGGGGTAATGTGTACAGGTATGGAGTCCTTATATACACATGATGGAAAGAATACAAAAAGAAGAGCTACAAAGCTGATAGTGGGATTACAGAATTAGTTATAAGGAAAAGCTCAGAAAAACTGACCTTAACTGTCTAGAAAAGAAAACTCAAAGGAACGGATAAATTATAACAAGTTTTTCAAAATACAAACACCAAGAACGAGGGCATAGCTACAAATTAATTAAATGTCCAATTATTATGAATTATTTTTTAAGTCAGAGATTGGTGAATGCTTGGAATGCATTGCCACATGAAGTAGTGGAGGCAGGGACAATTAATGCATTCGAGAATAGATTATATGTGAATAGCTTTTAGAGCAAGGAAATGTAAATGGAACTGGTTGTATAAAGACTAGTCTTCTAAACTAGTATAAAGACGTTATTTCTTATTGTTTGGCCTAATTGCTGGAATTTCAATTCAAAGTAAAATAAATTAATATTGAACTAAAATTACGATCTAAACATCGTAAGACATAATTAAAGTTTCTGTGACATGAAGTGTTCATAATAAAGATTATATATTAGTATGAATATAAAGGGTAGGTGGAAATTGGAGAGGAAATAAATTGTTGGTACTCGCCACGTTGCATATTTCACCAATATATCTGTCGATTCCCTAAACACATAGGTTTTGTATTATGCGTCCCAATCTAAGTCTGAATTGTGCGTGCGTTGAATATCTATGAGTACTCCAGGATGCGTGACCATTGGACCGATAAATCATAATTTCTTGGACATAGGTCTATTTTTCATCAGGCTAAATATGTAGACTTTCAAAGATAATTAAACATGCTTAGCATCAATCTACCAGAAATAAGCTAGTTAAACATCAATTGTGTAACCATTGTGTAGAGTTGGCACGAGGAGAAAGAATGCTTTGTTTGCAGTTTCACTGACAGTAGCAAAAAAGAAGAGAAAGCAAAACATCAACAAAGGGAGAAGATGAACACTGCACCCGTGTCCGGCATGTTGGATGCCATTAGCATTATGAGTGAAATCTTGTTCACAAGGCTGACCAAGGATTCAATTAGTGGTTGTTGTTTCGAATGCCCACAATGAGTAAGTTTACTCTTTTGTTCATCCTGAAAAGGAAGTGAAATGACGGATTGACATAGCTTTCCTCATATCCCAAGCGTGCTGATGGTGGTCCGGGGTCCTCCAGGCAGTTGTACTATGTTTGGTTTCATCTGTGTGTCACTCACTACTACAGGGATCATGTTGATCCCTCGCCTCGTGAGCCAGACTACCATGAAAACAGCCGGTTTCCAGGAAGTCATGGTGAGGATCTTGGCCAGTATGTTTTGCCTGACACTGACTAACATGTCTGATCAGTATATTTAGCCTGACCAGACGTTAGTCTTCCCCCATGTGGGATTCGATAGGAATAGACAAATTTATATTAAAATATTTAACTCGTATGCCAACTTTTATTCAGAATATTAATAAAAACCCAGAAGAAGGTAATTTTATAATGTTTTTAATTTTTCTTTCTGAGTATGGTTTAATAGTATTCTTTAGGCCATGAATTTAAAAAAATGCACATAAATTTCATTTTTGAATAGAAATCTACATACATTTTCTGAAATAAAACAGCTTGCAGTATGTAAAAAAAACATTACAATGGTAAATAGAACCAATCAGTGAGGGTAGGTTGAAAGCAGAAGATGAGCTGCACAATTGTACCCGCTGCGTACAGGTCAACGTCACAGTACGTAATGCGCAAACATGTAACATTCATACCACAAAATTCCTTGTCCAATATGCTTTCAGTAAATGTATACTTATATGGACATTTGATATCATTTTCTATGTGATTCTGGTATTTTACTGGAACAAGTCAAAATCCTAAAAAAATGCCTTGGCACCACAGAACAAATGCACTTGACAGTTGTAGAGTTAACAACCCAATCAGATATCGTAGTTTCATTTCAAACCAAAATGGTGTCGTTAATCATTCTATAAGGGCATTTATAAGTTTTCAAAGTTTGTCTAAAAATTGTGACTTTTGCAATTTCATTGCATGGTTACGAGAAATGAAAAAAAATGTGCTTAACCCTTAAAGTCTTATACTGCTGGTAACAGCTGACGCCCTCAGTTCATATACTGCTGAAACCCGCCTGCTCTCATTGCGTTTGTTTCTTGGTTACTATGCCTATTGTTGCCTTCTGGTTTGAATTCGTATGCAGGGACAAAGTATCAAAAACAGCATGGACGTTTAAAAACCAGTGCATGTTCACCAAAATTAGCAATTTATCATATAGTAAGCGCGTTGGGGGCCGCCATGACGGAATCTGTTCGATCTATTTGACAAACTATACTTTGATGATAATCAATCAGATCTTGAGATAGAGAGTGATAACAATGAGCTTGATCTATACCACAGCGATGGTATTGTTGACGGTCAGGTCAGATTACGATGAATGTAGGTCTAGTGACATTAGTGTAAACGACGCAGCGGATGCATGTTTGGTGTGCACTGCTTCCAATAGGTAGAGCTTGTATTGTAGGTGCATGTGCAATTTCTACTTTTTGCACTCTAGCATTACATTTGAGACACTCCTTCATTCATACATAACATACTCAAAATTAATTCCAATATCATAATAAATATATGTTACAGATTAAATAAGACAAGCACTCATTTCTCATTGGTTTTGTTGATTTAATTCAGGATTCTGTATACCATTGAAGAAAAATGACTCTAGAGAGTTAATAATGCAAATCTTAAGAGTTATGAAGAAAGTGATTCTGAATCAGACATCAATGTTATTGCGACCGAAAATATTGACAAGATGGAGATTCGGATATGGATATTGTAGTTGAGATTGTTACTAATGAACATGGTAACTTGATTAATGGATAGGCAGAAAAGTCAATGTTGACATTTTCACTGAATCTAACGGCCATGTTTGTTGTCTAGATCTAGAAGCTACTATCTCTTTTATTTACAAGTCTGTTCTGTTTCTAAGAATCGACGTCTCTGCACTCCGGCCATCCCCATAGGTGCTCAGTCAATCTCAGCAAATGGCATAGGGTATGGATGCTGGTGTTCCCCGTAGCTCGCTGGTTGTAAACTCTGCTGCTCCGTCCTATCCTGTACCATACGACACTTGAACCTTGTTTAATGTAGAAACTTTGCAGTCTGTGGATTGCTGCTTCATCTATTGCAGTGTCCTCATCCAGCAGGCGGTCATTAATTGATTTCAAAATGTCACTACTTATCTATCACTAATGTGCCCATGATTGGAGCTTGTGAAGTCATGATGTCAGCTCTTTCATTGCTCTGAACCCCAGCATGAGCAGGACAGTAGATCCATGTCAACCCCCGGAGGTTTCAGGCCTTAACAGCTGCTATCCATTCATACCTAAGCCATTTCTTCTGTACCTTCTGAAGTATGGCCTTGCGCAACTGTCACGATGACTGCCCTTGTTATAGAAGTCTCAGATATCCATTTCAGTGCTGAGGTCACTGCTTCCGTCTGCATTTTCTAACTGGTTGTTGACATGTATGCCCTACTGTACTCAGTAGCGACCTGCCCTCTCACTCTAGCTGAGACACCCCAGCCTGATGTCCCACTGCGCAGCACTGATCCGTCGGTGTAAACGACGGCATCACTCTGCTGTTTACAAATCTGACAGACACATCCGTGTGGAAGTCATGATTTATTTCAATGGCAGGGTTTTTTTCAAGCAAATCAACCTCACAGTGAGTGATGCTGCAGAAGATAAGATTGGCCACATACTGAATTTTAGGGCTCTACACTAGAAACAAATCAACTGTTGCATCATGGCGTTGGCTATAATTTAGCTCTCACCATCATTTGGCGTCTCTATGTAGACCTGTGTTTACCAATATTTTTACACCTGCGCTCCGGTAAAATTGGGAAACATTTTTTGGGTACTAGTGAAAATATAAAAAATTTGAAGATAAAAGTTTTTGCTGTTATTTTCCTTTTTGTTTCCATAGGGATTCAATTTTTATAACATAAGACAAAAGAACTTGCCTTCCAAAATACCACAACACAGTATTTAGCGAATAAATTAACCTCTAAAACGTTAGGATGACCTAATTTACGAATCACAATATTTTTTCGTAGGTTCCACACCTCACAGCCATTATACCATTGCTAGAATGACCAGCCTTTTGAAGGTGTGAGCTCTCGCTTTGTTGCTTTTTTTTATAAGCATGTTGAAAATTAGTGTGATGTGCTTCTTGTTACGAATTGCAGTTATAAGTAGCGTGTGAGGTTGATTCCTCCATGCAGGTCGCTAGACCTGGGGGAGATTCTAATAACATTCAGAATCGAACTGATACTTATCTTAATTTCCCATCCCCTCGGAATTGCTGGACAGGTTATCTCCGTTGTTTTGTTAAAGTGACTTATCCAGTGGTGTAAACAATCAGATCCGACGTAATGACATAGATATTGTTACTAATACTATCGACCTTAAAGAAATGCATGAATCCTGCTTGCTTATAAATGATGAAATATGCAGCAACTATAATAACACGCTGTCAGCCTTCCTACACACCAGTAGCATGCGTCCCGACTTTTTGTAGATCAAATTAAAATCCAATTTATAACACAGTACATACCAAAAATATTATTTTCAACTTTTCTTTGCAAAGTACACAAAAATCATCGCTATTTTGTTCGCTTTGTGATGTCATTGTCCATAGTGAATGTCTTCTAATATATTATTATAGAAAGCTAGTATCACTGCACTTACACTGATAACTATTCTTTTGTCAAACCTGCTGAGAATTTTCTCTTGACGTGAAAACTTACAGCTGTGTAAATATTTGCTCAGTTTGTATAGAATAATGATATCACCTTGGTATCAATAGACATCCGCCTGCCTCTGTCATTACTGTAGAACCTTTTAAAAGAATCTAGAACATCATCAAATATTGGAGACACACCAAATGTTTATTAAATGCTGGAACCTGTTTCAGAGAATCCAAGACTAGTTTGTGTCTCAACAGAAAGAAATTTGTTTTTAGTTTTCTAACAAGAATGTGTGGATGCTTATTATGTTCTGTCCACTTGTGCAAGGGACAATATCGTTTGGCATTTCATTCAGATTTGAAAAAGTTGTTGAAAACACCAGTCAAATATGGTGCATGTTTGGAAACAGGTAAAGAAAATACTAAAACACATTTTCAGTTTCACATTTTTTTAATGACCATTATGTATCACAAATAACAAAAAAGTTATATTTTTCTGAAAAAATTTCATTTAAAAAAAATATTTAATTGAACTTGTAATTTTTATTTTAATATGTATTATTATATTTGGATTTCCTTTTTAAAAAAAAATAGTCTAACTATGTGGAAAAGAGCTATCTTATCTCCATGTGATTAGGTAGGAGTAGAGAATGTATTTCCTAATTTGAGGTTAATAAACCTTTCCATTAGCTAGTAGCCCCTTTCAGGGATGACTGACTATAGTGGTCTATTTCAGGCATGAGTTATTTTTTTCTGTGTTCGTTCTTAATCTCCCGCTACCAAGCCCTGAACAGGGCTTTGTAAGTAGCAGGAAGTAGTCTAGAGAACGGATTGACTGCGATATTTGCATCTTTCGGTCCGACACATCCGTCTTCAGCAGACAGGCATGACAGATTATAGTAGCCCATTTCAATCATGACAAACTAGTGGTCCCTTTCAGTCTTGACTGATTATAGTGGTCCCTTTCAGTCTTGACTGATTATAGTGGCCCCTTTCAGGCATGACCGAGCATAGTGGCCCCTTTCAGGCATGACCGAGCATAGTGGTTCCTTTTAGGGATGACTGACTATAGTGGTCTCTTTTGGGAATGACTGATTATAGTAGTCCATTTCAGTCATGATTGATTATAGTAGCCGCTTTCAGTCATGATTGACTAAAGTAGCCCCTTTCAATCATGATTGACTAGTGGTCTATTTCAATCATGACTATATTAGTACCTTTCAGGCATGGCTGACTAGTAACCCCTTTCAGGAATGACTGACTATAGTAGTCCCTTTCAATCATGGCTGACTATATGATGATAATACTCTGGAGTGGTAAACGGACCTCTCTATTTAGCTTTTCTGTTTTCTTTCTCATTATGATATTGTCATTTCACCTCTCCGTGTTGAAAAATCTTCTTTTCAAGCGTGAGGTGGCCCTTTAGGGTACATCTCCACTTGGATCGGTCTGCAGCTTCGTCTTCCAAGGATATCAGATGCATGTCTAGGGCCTTCATATCATGCATACACACATCTTTGAACCTCAACTGTGGTCCGCCGACTGTTCTCTTGCCATCCACCAACTGTTCATAGAGGATATCTTTGAGAATATGACCATCCTCCATGCGACGAACATTACCAAGCCATCATATTCTTTTCTGACCAATGAGAGTACTAGCTTGAGAGACGGGAATGAGAGAGCTCCACTGCATTTTTTCGCTCTGTCCATCTATGTAATTTCACTGACAATAGATCACCAATGCTATAGATGGAAGGTGTTGAACCTGCTATCTTTTCATGCCCCCTGGATATTTAATGTCTTCGCATACTCCCTTGACATGCACTAAACCTTCCCGTATCCCCTTGGATTAATGTAAGCCTTTATATAAACTTTCCCTAAAACCAATTTGACATGTTGAATGCCCACAATTAATAAGATTACTCTATTGTGCACCCTAAAAAGGACGTTAAGTGGCAGGTTGTCATAGCTTTTCTCACATCCCGAGCGTGCTGATGAAGGTGGACCGGGTTCCTCCATTCGGTTGTGCTATGCTTGGCTTCATTTGGATGTCGCTCACTACTACGGTGATCACGTCTATCGCTCACCTCATTAGCCAGGCTGCCATGAAAACAACCCATTTCCAGGGAGGGCAACGTTGAACGCGAGGTGGAGATCTTGGCCAGTATATTTTGCCTGACCCTGACTAACATGTCTAAACAGTATGTTGTGCCTGGCAAGACGTTAGCCCCCACCCCTCCTCCATATTTGACATACAGTCTACCTCCCTTCAACCTCTTGTATTTAAGCAAATCATTCCGACCCCGACTGTTAGAAAAGGTTACTGTGCCCCACCCCTAGATTAAAGTAAATCTTCCTGTGAATACACTTTTCCACACCCCCTTGACTTTTCATAAACTTTCTGGGTAAAACCCCATTTGACTTTCTCTTCCAGCCAGCTACATGACCAGAGCAGAAGACAAAACATATTAGCACATAACCTGTAGGCCCGTCATATACACTGACTTGGCACATATTAGTCTGTCTAGAAGAGTTGTGACGTCAGCTTAGAATAACATGTCATTGTACACCACACCATGACTGTATCCCACAAACACTTAGAAATATATTTCCATAGGATAAACTTCTCAAGTACCCCATGTTGGGTGTTGGAAGTTCTTGCTTTTTAACTGTTGCATTTGAAATAGATTGTCCTTTACCACACCAGCACAATTTTTCATATTTCACTGTGGTTTTTGGCCTATAACCTTTCTGTTTGTTGGTCAATAAATATGATTTTGTTTGTGTGTAGAGGCATAAATGAATAAAGAACTTGTTGTTATTGTTTTTGTTGTGTGTTTGTTAGCTTTTGAGATACAAGAAGGTGAAAATTTGTGAAACAATGAAACAAAAGTTGAACTCTCCGAGCTGTGGACATCACTACCCTATAAATCCATTGAAATCACAACAAAGTATCGATACCGTGTTTATGTTATCAGCACAAGTGTTAGTTTCCACTTCAAACGTGATTACATATAACTAAACGCTGCTGAAGACGGATGTGTCGGACCGAAAAGTGCAAATATCGCAGTCAAGCTGTAAACTAATGAAAATGCATACCATTCTCCGGACTACATCCTGCTACTTGGTAGCAGGAGATTGAGAATGAACGAAGAAGAAGAATCTAACTAACCGAAATGAACAGATCTATCCCAAAAAGATCTTTTAGAACACCTACTTCACCTTTCTAAACAAACATGGGCTGACTCCAATCAGCATAATAAGAAGATAAATAGTTAAAAACCCATTTGTAATCTAACATATAAACTGACAAGAAACCTATGTAGATAGACATCACGTAGTCAGCATAAATATTTGTATATTTCCAAGGTCTCCATACTTGGTCATTCGTGAATAAAAAATGAAGGCAGAGTACAGCGGAATCTGAACGCTAAGAGTTTCGGTAGAGGTTAACTCATTAGAAATAATCGTGACTATCATATTAAATATATAATTTATGCTGAAAACTTGACGTAAATATTGTTGAAAGTTGGTTGTTGTATACCCACGATGAGTAGGTTTACTCTTTTTTGTACATGCTGATGATGGTAGACCGAGATCCTTCAGATTGATTTTTTTCCTCCTATAATGACCAGATTTTGCGCCAGAGTAACATATTGGGAATATGGTATTAAGTCCATATTTTTCTTGACCGACGTCATACTATTGCTGATGTAATTAACGAACCGCTGGCCTGTTTTATTTTCCCAGATTATTCTGGTGGCTATTTTTTAGGCTTAGTGGACCCCAGCAGCCACGTTGCGATGGGAAAAAATCCGGCACCAACTCCGGACCGAACCTCGATCGCTCAGCTGGGAAGCCAGTGCACTAGCTGCTGCGCCATCTCAGCCTCCCTATTGGTCTACCCTTGGCTTCATGTGCATGCCGCTTACTACTACAGGGATCATGCAAATTCCCATTTCAACAGTCTGTTTCCAGGGCAGGGGGTGCACGCGCACAGAAATTTGTACAGCGCTGTACAGTTACATCGGTTGCTCTCTATCGGTTCCTACTCTGAGCCATCTACTTGATTTCCACTCACATTACTCCCAGCTACAATGACATCTTCCAATGTTCTTTGCCAGGTGTTTCCTGCTCTTCCCACTTGCACAGTTTGGTTAAGATAATAATGTGTTATTATAACCACAATTGAAAGGGATTTTATTGTACTTGTACACCTATTGTACATTTTTTGTGTCATTCCTGTAGTGTTGATGTACATTTTCAACATAAAGTGCCTTATTTTTATACCAAAATAGAATGCATTGTTTCTTTTGGCCATGATCAAGTTTCATGTCATTGTTTCCAATTTTAAAATATGTAAGCTGTCCTCTATTAAAAAAGTAAAGAACGAAAAGAAAAAAAAGCTGATAGTGTTTTGGTAAGTTCTCATGGTTAACTTGAGTAATGATGTGATATTTGTTATGGTTAACTTGGAGTTATAGTGTCATAATTGTTACGATTGACTTGTAGTTATAGTGTGATAATTGTTACGATTAACTTGGAGCTATGATTGGATAATTGTTACAATTAACTTAGAGTTATGGTGTCAAAATTGTTACGATTGACTTGAAGTTATGGTGTGATAATTGTTACGATTAACTTGGATGGATTTATGGTGGGATAATTGTTACGATTAACTTGGAGTAATAATAGGGGACTGAATTGTCTTGAGGTAAGATGTTGCTGGAGTGCTGGCGATAGCAGGTTCAACTCATTATGAAGACCGGATTTTTTTCACGTATACTTTCTGGAATTTCCAAGAATCTCTGTGTGGTGGTGATCGGTGTGCAGGGTCTCGCACATTAAAAATCCTTCTACATTTGGAATTCAAAAAGAGTAAGCGGCCGCTGTCTGGGCAAAATTTTAAAATTATGTAAAAAACCTAGCCGGTGTATTACCTCATCGGTACTACAGTGTTCGTGCATTGTGCTGATATTCTCCAAAAAATCAGAGAATTTATGAGTTAAACCATGTGCAATGACGATCCTTAGACTAAACTAATGATCTGATAATTGTCATGGGTAACTTAGCGTGATGATGCGTAAATTGTTAGAAGTAACTTAGAGTAATCATGTGTAAATTATCAGGGGTAACTTAGAGTAATCATGTGTAAATTATCAGGGGTAACTTAGAGTAATCATGTGTAAATTATCAGGGGTAACTTAGAGTAATCATGTCATAATTGCCAGGATAACTATGGAGTAATGATGTGTAAATTATCTTGGGTGACTTGGAGTAATATTGTGTAAATTGTCATCGATAACTTGAAGTTATGCTGTGTAAATTGTCATGGTTAACTTGATGTATAACATTGGTAACCTGCAGTAATGATGTGTAAATTGTCAAGTGTGTAGAGTAATGATGTGTAAATTGTCAAGTGTGTAGAGTAATGATGTGTAAATTTTAACGTGTGTAATGTATTTATGATTAACAAACAGTTATGATACAGTTTTTTTTTTTTAATAATAGGGATGGCACAGTTTTGTCTTTTTCCTATTGGGGGTAAAAATAAAAACATTTTGCTCCCTGTATGATACCATCAGACACAAGTGGCCTTTATTCCTCACATCTGATTCAACCAATAAACCCTAGTAATAGGAAAAACATTTGTAAGGAATGAAGTGTATTATTTGGGTGTCACCTAGATTGCTTGTGTGTTGTGAAAGAGGAGTTCGGTTCCATCCCTGGTCACAAAATGTTCCAGCCTACTCGGCTATAAATAGTTAACTGACTAATGGAAAGCATGTTGATGAAAAATGGAACTGGTCCAGTCATCTTCAGAAAGAGCAGTGACCTAGCACAGTACATATAGCACTTTTTACCTGACTAAAGTGTATAGTGTATACCTGTTTTCCCACCAAAAACATTTGAGAGTGCTTCAATCTCTAATGTTTGTGTTCAAAACCACTCTAGGATAGGGGAACTCAGTGGTCTTTAGGTAAGATGTCTGTCTCAGGTGCCGGAGATTGCGGGTTTGAATCACCGTGAAGACTGGGATTTTTTTCACGTGCATCTTCTGGTAAAAATTACCCTGATCTCTGGATAGTGAGATCGGATTCTCGTGTTCAGTGTCGAGCACGTTAAAAATTCCTTGGCAGTTATAAATAGAAACGAAAAGGCTTAATGGCCGCTGCCCGGTCAAAATTAAGTTTAAAATCTACCCAAGTTATTTATACCTTTCCCCAGGTGGTTTGTTAAGTGCAGCTATAGATGGCGCTTAACTGGCTGCGGGTCTACATAGCTCTAGTGTTTGAGTCTATTAAGATGGACTCGCACATTGGTTAAACCACCCTCCACGAAACTGGTTGTATACAGACTCTGTAGAGTCTTCTAAATCAATGTAAATATGTTAAGTTAAGAAGACTCCCAACAGATGGGTTCCTTGAGCATGGTAGTCCAACAGGTTTTGAGAGAAAGCATCCAGAAATGTTTGCTGCCAATCATTATATGATATTGTGAGTACAAGAACAAATTTCTTGCTTTCCCTAGGGGATTATTGATAAAGAAGAAGAAAAGAAGCCTGTATTGATTGGTAGATATTAGGGTTAGCATTTGTTCATCTTTCCTCTGTTGTTCCATGAGGAGTCCTCTACCAGTTATGGGAACCCCCACCACACAAACAAACACACACACACATTGTGTGTGGAGAAGAGAGATATGCTTGTTTAGAGTGATTAATTAGAAATATTTTTGTAAATTACGTTTATTCAAGTTTTGAAACCCATCGTTTACTGTTGCAACAGAATTGAGAGACCAGCACAAAGATTGCCAGAAAATGACAACAGCATAGACAAACTTGGCAGAGATGTGCAGACAAAGATTTTCAAACTCAGAATGGGTGCATGCGATTGCAGAGCACCCAAGCAAACACCAGAACATATTCAGGATTGCCCCACCTATGCAGACCAAAGAGAGGCAATCTGGCTCGGGTAAGCGACCATGCTTGAAAAGCTTTGGGGAGACCTGAAATGCACAATCTCCTTTGCAAGCCTCACTGGGTTAGAAGCATATCATCGATTGATCGCGAGAAGTAGAAGAACTATAGTAATTAACTTTGTATATTTAATCAAAAATTGTCTATATTATTCTGAATGCACCATTTGGGGTAGAGAATCTAGGAAAGGTGGGAAATGGTGTTCTGATCTTGTGAAGGTGGTGGATGAGACAAAATAAGTTGTAGATACCTGTATTAGAGGAATGGGGGTCACCACTGTAACTAGTGTCCTTGCAGGAAGTCTGCAACAATTCTAAAGTACTGGCTTCTTTAGATCTAGATTCTGTAGAACTGGTTTCTGTAGCATTTGGATTGACTTCTGTAGTATTTGGATCTGTAGCATTGGCTTCTGTAGAACTGGCTTTTGTAGCATTTGGGTCTGTAGAACTGGCTTCTGTAGAACTTGGACCTATAGCACTGGCTTCAGTAGCACGATTTCTGTAGAACTGGCTTCTGTAGCACTTTGTGGTTTTGGTGTTGCTAGCCTCATACACCTCTCATTAATTGCCATTTATGCAAAACTGTGTTCAGATTTCCCAGTCTTTTCTCTGCAGTGAGTGGCTGCAAGGGTCATCAATAATGATAGATATTTTGATCTTGATGACCCGCTCCTCAGCGTAGCTGCGTGTCCCAATTTTTTTCCAGCGGGCCCTGTCTTGGGTCACGGAAGTCCAGTAAGCTCTCCTCCAGAGGCGTCTCGGATGTCGTTGTGTACAGCAAGGGAGTCTAACCAACGCATTGGAGGTCTTCGCCGCGGTACCTTTTTACCTCAAGGGTACCAGATCGCTGTCGCCGTTCTCCATCGTTTCATCGCAACATGTGACCTCCCCATTTATGGTTTGCCTTGTCTGCATAGATTACTGCATCATTCACCAAAGATAGCTATCATGTCATAATATCCCAGAGCTTCCCTGTTGTTCTTCCATTTATTCTAGCCCCAGATCAGCGATTCCCAAACTGGGATACTCAAAGAAAAATCTCCAAGTCATGAATCAAATTTTTTTTATTCGTCTTGTAGGTCGTGGAAGAGCAACAGTCTGCAATGAATTACCATAACCGTAAGGGGTTCGCATCATGAAAATTACGATATAAAGATCTTAAAACATAATTAAACAAACTGTGACACGTATTCATAATAAAATATGGTTGTATAAACGTTAAATGTCATTAATGCGGAAAGGAAGCTATGGCGAAGTTTTATTTCTTCTCCTGATTGTGGTGTCTTGAGTGTTTCTACTTTAATACCTCAATATCATTACCATTCTCTTTCTTAGCATCTCAGCGAAAGTTTGAATTTGATGTGTGTTAAATAACCATGTGTGAGCCAGATGTGGGATTATTGGTTTGATCAAATTATGAATCACTTTTCGGATCTTGAAATCAAAATGACAGCATACGAAGTGCACGTCTTTAACAAATCTATGAGGCTAACGTCTGGTCATGCAAAACACACTGATCAGAAAATGTTAGCCAGGGCCAGGAGAAATATACTGGTCAAGGCTCTCACCTGACCTCCTCGTTGGTCGTCCTGGAAACGGGCTGTTGTCGAGGACAACAGTCTAGCTAACAAGGTGAGGTTTGACGTGATCTCCGTAGTAGTGAGCGACACGCAGATGAAGCCAAACATAGCACAACCGCCTGGAGGACCCCGGTCCACCTTCATCAGCACGCTCGAGATGTGAGGAAAGCTACTGCAACCCGTCACTTAATGCCCTTTTTCGGGCGCACATAAGAGTAACCTACTCATTGTGGGCATTCGAAACAACAACCACATGTAAAAAGATATCTACCAATTGTCGAGAACAAAACATTAATTTTTAAAAAAAGCTGTGCATGTGTCGGAAATTCTGCGTGTTAAAGTTATTTAACAACCTGGATGATTGTAGGTAAGCGGCACAACACTGATGATAGATATTTTTACTGATTCGGCATAATTTATGTTTTGTGCACCCCCGATTCCTACTGAGTAGGACTATAAAGAGCTTAGTGTATGCCTGAAAGTCTAGTGGGAAGTACAAGCTCACAAATAGAGGTGGCAATAACCATAAGCTGGCCATTGCTGTTTTAAAATATATAGATATATTCAAGTTGACTGTAAGAGTTGCATAAGTTGCCAGTTTTGCATTTTAAGATGAACCTTCTAGAAATTGTTGTCAAATATGCATGAACATAACAAATGTCTTTCCTTCATCAAAGTCTTTCCTTCATCAATGTTTTTCTGTCTTCAATATCTTTCATTAATGTCTTTCTTTCATCAATGTCTTTCTTTCACATCATTACTGTTTTGTGTCTGCTGTGAGTATGATGACAATATATGTCAAGGTTGGGGAAACTTTGATGTTTAGAGGCACCTGCATCGAAAAACAAAAACAGTTCATTATATATCGCCATGTCTTCTTCTGTGTTCGTTTTCAATCTCTCGCTGCCAAGCCCTAAATAGGGCTTTGCAAGCAGCAGGATACAGTCTGGAGAACGGAATGAGTTGTGTTGCTAGTTTACAGTTTTGACTGCAATATCTGCACCTTTCGGTCCGGCACGTCCGTCTTCGGCAGAGTTGCCATGTCTAACACCTCTAGAATAGATGAATTTCCAACTCTTGGAGTGTTTGATAACCCTGCATGCACTATTCATAATTAGCCGTCTAGAGTTTGAAAGAAAGCTTGATCAAGATGCTGAGTAGTGTATGAGCTACAGCAGTCAGCGACCCAAAGTTAACTGACAGGGTCAGCGACCCCCAGGGCTGAAAAGACCCATCTACACTCCACGTGGTGATCCTGGATAATAGGCTGTAACAGGGCAAATTTATCCCAAGGAATCGGAAGAAGACGACAACGTCCAATGCTTTTTCTTTCTCTTCTCTCTCTCTCTCTCTGTAGAAATGAAGTCAAAGCAGCTAGAGACTTATGGGTGAGGCTCAAGAAGAAAGCACAAAATTAGTTCGCCGGAGGGCCCATTATAGCGATGTTGATATGAAATGTTTGAAATATGTGAAGTGACTTGCTATAAGTCAACATATATTTGTATGCGGCCCACAAATTGCCATTCGGTCAAAGCTTCCCCACCCTTGATCAAATGTCCATGCTGGAGTACTATATATAGTATATTGCATGTCATTGAATGTAAATGATTGTCACCAATCAATGTTTGATTACTGTAAACTGGGTTATTATTTGTACTGCAATATGTCTCACATTAAGACAAACACTCTTGCCACACATAACTTATGTATCATTTTTGCACAGACTAATTCCCTTGGAGCACGGGGGCACTTTTAGTTGGAAGTATAGATGCACAGGAAGTTATGAGAATGAATCATTGGGTAGCTTTGCTATGTTTTTTAGGAAAGGGGCAAACATCTCCTTTGGAGCATGGCATTGTCTTAGTTGGAAGTATAGATGTAGAGGAAGTTATGAGAATGAATCATTGGGTAGCTTTGCTATGTTTTTTAGGAAAGGGGCAAACATCTCCTTTGGAGCATGGCATTGTCTTAGTTGGAAGTATAGATGTAGAGGAAAGGGGCAAACATCTCCTTTGGAGCATGGCATTGTCTTAGTTGGAAGTATAGATGTAGAGGAAAGGGGCAAACATCTCCTTTGGAGCATGGCATTGTCTTAGTTGGAAGTATAGATGTAGAGGAAGTTATGAGAATGAATCATTGGGTAGCTTTGCTATGTTTTTTAGGAAAGGGGCAAACATCTCCTTTGGAGCATGGCATTGTCTTAGTTGGAAGTATAGATGTAGAGGAAGTTATGAGAATGGAACTAAAAAGTAGTTTCACTATGCTCCTTAGAAAGGAAACAAACTCTGGAAACGGCTCTTTTGGACAAGCCTCTTTTAGTTGGAAGTAGCTTAACTCAAAGGAAGTGAGTCTAAAAAAAACTCATCTCAACCTAGGGGCCCATTAAAAAAGAAAGCAAGTTTGATGTCAAACAGGTGACATCAAGTACAAGAAATGACTTCACTTTGGGATGTTACCAGATCATTGGGTTGTGTTTGAGACCTTCACTTTGGGATGTTACATAAACATGGGGTTGTGTTTGAGACCTTCACTTTGGTATGTTACATAGACACATGGTTTGTTTGAGACCTTTGATTTGGTATGTTACATAAACATGGGGTTGTGTTTGAGACCTTCACTTTGGTATGTTGCATAAACATGGGGTTGTCTTTGAGACCTTCACTTTGGTATGTTGGATAAACAAGGGGTTGTGTTTGAGACCTTCACTTTGGGCTGTTATAAAAATATTGGGCTGCTTATGTGTTTGTTTGGAGAGGCATTGATACACATAAAACTGTTAGGAATTACTGTACCTTGGAGCACTGAGTTCTTTTAGCTGGAGGTAGATACACTTTTGGAAATTAGAAAGTATTGTTTAGCTTGTATTGTTCTTTGCATGAGGTCCAATCATTCAATGAATTCTCAATTTGTATTGTAGCATGGACCATGTCAATTGCTAGTAGGCACCACTCTTTATTTGATGGTTTTTTTTAATGGGGGGACCTAGTGGTCTCGAGGTAAGGTGTTGGAGGTCACGGGTTCAAATCCAGGTGGAGACATCACGTGGATCATCCAGTAAATATTTCCCCTGATCTCTGAGTAGTGAGAACAGACACCTGTGTGCAGTGGTGCGCACGTTAAAAATACCTTAGCAGTTGGAAATCTAAAAGAGTAGTCCTAATGGCCGCTGCTTGGGCAAAGTTCAAGTTAAAAATCTCAAATTATTCTAGGGATTCTCGCCCCACAGAGAATATGTCGCATATGACTGTGTGGCCATAACAACAGGTATTGGTTGTGTGGTTAGCAGAGCGGCTTAGATGGCGCATGACAGGCTGTGGGTCTACCTTGCTCTAATTTACGCTTCCACCTCCACCAGTCTCAAAATCAGATGAATCGTATATTCCAGGGGCTAACAGATTCTGGAATTGACCTGGCAAGTCACCAGTGGATTTTCACCTGCCAAAAAATATGAAACAAAAGAGGTTGCACCTACTCACGACGTCTAAGGGGACTGAAGATAGATGGTTTTTTGTAAAGTAAAGACAGACTGATAGTACTTTGACTTGAGTGAAGTCAAGACAGCCTCACAGTAGACACTGCTAGTGGGGATGAAGTGTATGTCTTCAGCTGGTTGAATGGTTCAATTCCTGGTCTTTACTAGAGTAAGATCTGCTAGTGGGGATGAAGTGTTAGTACACATCTTTGTAGATTATAAAGTGTCATCGACCTGGGCGCCAACTCCCATAATTTTGCATCATTAAACAGGATTTCAATTATTTATGAAAGAGATTGTGCCAAAGCTGGAGCATGCCACCAACTCGAGACAAGAATTGTTGAACGAGAAGTGATGTCAGTATTCTGAAAATGCTTAAATAATTATGAAAAGTATACTGCAAACACTTGCAGCCAAAAAAAATAACCACAATCTTTCTTTGTTTAATAGTGGATCAATATATACATTTGTACTTTTATTTATTACCAATACCAGAAAGGGCGAAATAAACTTGATTATGGAATATCATTGTAGTTTTTGTTATTGGTGTTTGTGGATGTATGTTGTTGTTTATGGGAAGTAAGAGTCGTAGATATCTTCTTCTTCTTCTTCGTTTTTTCTCAATCTCCCGCTACCAAACCCTGAAAGGGTCTAAGTAGCAGAATGTAGTTCAGAGAACGAAATGCATTGTGTCGTAGTTTACAGCCTGACTGCGATATTTGCACCTTTCGGTCCAACACATCCGATTTCAGCAACCATTTTTTGAGCACCAGGTTAGCATTCCCTCTTCAATCCCTTCTCCTTAGCCAGTCTGCCCTGCTGCAGCCTGTTATCCAGGATCACCGTGTGGAGGTGTAGAAGGGTCTTGGCATCTCTGGTTCGCTGGCTCTGACGCTAGCAGTCAGCTATGGGTCGCTGACCACTGCAGCTCATGCACTGCTCAGCATCTTGATCCAGAGTCGTAGATATGATGTTTATGGGAAGTGAGAGTTCTGTATGTGTTGTTTATGGGAAGTTTGAGTTGCAGATATGTTGTGTATTGTAAGGTTTTTCTGTTATGTCATCTATCCATTTGCCACATGGCCTGCCTTGTAGCCAGATCTTATTTTGTAAGCGTGTAATTTAACTTAACGTCTTTATACTAGTTTAGATGACTGCAGAGTCTATATAACCATTTTCTTTTACATTTCCTTGCTCTAAAAACTATGCCTGCCTTAATTGACCCTGCCTCCACTATTTCCTGTGAAAATGCATTCCAAGCATTCACCACTCTGACTAAAAAAATACTTTCTAATATCTAATCTGGACTTTTCTTTAATTAATTTGTAGCTATGCCCTCTTGTTCTTGTAGGTGGTTTTACTTAGAAAAAAACTTGTTATAGTCTAATTTATCATTTCCGGTGATTATCGTATAAACCTGTATAAAGTCACCTAGAATTCTTCTCTTTTCTATACACTGTAGGCCAATTTTTCCGAGTATTTCCTCATAACTGGAATCCCACTATCAATTTCGTCGCTCTTCTTTGTATCCTTTCCAGCATGTTTATATCTCTTCTACGATAAGGACTCCACATATGTACACAGTACTCCAATCTAGGTTAATGCTTTATACAGTATTTCTTTTTATCATACCTAACATTGCATTTGCCTTCTCCATTGCTACTTGGATTTTCTCACTCACCTTATCTGTATGATCTATTGTAACCCCTAGGTCCCTTTCCTTTTCTATCATTCTAATATTGTTCTCGCCTATTCTGTAATTATGTTCCATATTGGATCTACTCTTGTGAATGACTGAATTTATCTATATCGAACTCCATCTGTCAGCTCTGACCATTCTCGAACTATATCTAAATCAGACCTCAATATATCCACTTCTCCTTTAGTTGAGACACTACTGGGGTAGTAATGTGTCATCCGTGAATTTACAATCATGGATCCGATACCATGGTCCAAATCGTTTATTTATATCAAAAACAAAATTGGTCTCAAAAACAACACTGTGGCACTCCACTTTTTACTTCACACCGCTCAGAGTACTCCTTATTTATGCCGACTATATGGCTTTTTCCCGTTAACCAATTTTCCCAACCTATTCCATATCATTTTAACTTCCTAAATAATCGTTGATAAGAGTCTCTACCAAAGGCTTTTGTAAAATCTATAAAAATAACATCCACTGGTTCTCCTTTATCATTTGAGTAACCTCCTCCATGAATTCTAATAGATTTGTTAATCATGATCTCCCTTTTGTAAGCCCATGCTGACTTTCTGATTAGATAAAACTTGTTTAAATGCATTGCAATGTTTATCTTTGATTATTAACTCTTAACAATTTACAGACTATGCTTGTTAAATTATCACTTCATTGATCCTTTGTTTAATATTTCCTTTTTAACATACCTAACATTGCTTTTGTCTTTTTCACTGCTACCTGTACATGCTCAATCACCTTATCTGTACGATCTATTATAAAACTTAGTCCCTTTTACTTTTCTATCTTTACAATATTGTTCTCGCCAATTTTGTAATTATGTTCAATATTGTATCTACCCGTGTGGATGACTGTACGTTTATCTACATTAAACTCCATTTGCCAGCTTACAGACCATTCTTCAATTGTATCTAAATCCGACCTCAATATATCCACTTCTCCGTTAGATCAGACACTTCTGTATAGTTTTGTATCAGTCGTCAATTTTGAAATCATTTATCCGATGTCATTGTTCATATCGTTTATTTATATCAAGAATAAAATTGGTCCCAAAAACCGAACTTGTGGCACTTCACTTTTTACTTCACACCGCTCAGATTACTTCGTATTTATGCCAGCTCTTTGCTGTCTTCCTGTTAACAAATTTTCAATCTATTTGACAACTTCGCTTCCGTATTCCTTATTATGTTGACCTCCTAAACAGTCTTTGATGAGCTACTCTATCAAAGGCCTTAGCAAAATCCATAAAATAACACTCACTGCCTCCTGTACACATATCATTTTGGTAAACATGAATTCTAACAGATTTGTAAAGCACGATCTCCCTTTAATAAACCCATGCTGACTATTTCTGATTTGTTTAAATTTGTCCAAGTGCATTACAATGTTTTCTTTGATTATTGACTACAAAATGTTGCAGACTCATTAAACTCACCGGTCTATAATTTGTAGAATCAGATGGTTTGGTCTTTTTAAACAACTGGATCACTCCTGTCAACTTAGCGACACTTATGTGGGGCCCCATGCCAGTGAAATAAGGAACGAGGCTGTCGATAGGCTAGTAACGTTTTGCGAAATATGTCGCCTATTTCACTACAATATTTTTTTTTCTCCAGAAACCCCCTCACAAGAGATACATGCACATGTGATCCACACGAGACCCATCACAAGTATGGACCAACACGTGACCCAGCACAAGTATGGACCAACACGTGACTCACACGAAACCCAGCACAAGCATGAGCTCGATCGTGTCCTAGCAAACAGAAAAATAGCGACAGACGTCTCCGTGGTGACCTCTTTCTGCACTGGCAGCGACGCATCGCCTCCTCCGCTCATTCTTTCACTTCAACACACGCATTGACAAGCTGCAGAGACACAAATCACGCAGGGGACCAGAGTCAATCCTCAAGCCTGCGATGGCTGCCTCCCTGGCTGCTAGCGGTAACCTTACAGAACCAATCATCACAGACATCGACGCCGACTACACCAAGCTGATCTCCAAAATCGCATCCATCTCAAGAGCCGCTAGACTTCCAGCACCCAACTCCAACGTGAATCGCATATCCCACACTACACGAGCATTGCTGGAGGAGAGGCGCAATATGATTCGGTGACCAACAACACAACTTTCAATGCGCTCAGCAAACTCTGTCGTCAAAAACTAAAAGAGGACCAAGAAGAATTCGCCGGCAAACGCATCTTGGCAGCGGCGGAGACTCGGCGAAGCATAAAACATGCCTCTCGAAGGATTGTTGAACACAGGCATGTCATTTCATGTTTAAAAACAGCAAGTTGGTCCCGTACCGAGTCAAGGCTGGGCATGGAATCGATTGTGAAAGAATACTACACATAATTATTTATATTACCATACCCTCAACCATCCCTATTTCCCCCACCCATCCCTCCCCCAGACTTCCTGCCTTCAGAAATCCGACAAGCCTTCGATACTATGCCCCTCAGAAAATCACTCACGGAGGATGGCCTAACGATATACGATCTCAAAGCTTGAAGACTTTCGCTCGGCGCTTCAACCTATCTACACACAGGTAGAATACCGTCTTGGGGCAGTTAAAACAAGATACGGGCTTGGGGCAATTAAAACAAGATACGGTCTTGGGACAGTTAAAACAAGATACGGGCTTGGGGCAATTAAAACAAGATACGGGCTTGGAGCAATTAAAACAAGATACGGTCTTGGGACAGTTAAAACAAGATACCGGCTTGGGACAGTTAAAACAAGATACGGGCTTGGGGCAATTAAAACAAGATACGGTCTTGGGACAGTTAAAACAAGATACCGGCTTGGGGCAGTTAAAACAAGATTCTCCTACACAAAAACCATTCTCCTTCACAAAACCATTCTCCTACACAAAAATCATTCTCTTACACAAAAACAATCCTCCTACACAAAAACCATTCTCCTACACAAAAACGTTCCTCCTACACGAAAACGATCCTCCTACACAAAAAAAACGATCCTTCTACACGAAAACGATCCTCCTACACAAAAACGTTCCTCCGACACAAAAAACGTTCCTCCTACAAAAAAAACACGATCCTTCTACACAAAAACGATCCTCCTACACAAAAACGATCCTCCTACACAAAAACGATCCTTCTACACAAAAACGATCCTCCTACACAAAAACGATCCTCCTACACAAAAACGATCCTTCTACACAAAAACGATCCTCCTACACAAAAACGATCCTTCTACACAAAAACGATCCTCCTACACTAAAGCGATCCTTCTACACAAAAACGATCCTCCTACACTAAAACGATCCTTCTACACAAAAACGATCCTCCTACACTAAAACGATCCTTCTACACAAAAACGATCCTTCTACACAAAAACGATCCTCCTACACAAAAACGATCCTCCTACACAAAAACGATCCTCCTACACAAAAACGATCCTTCTACACAAAAACGATCCTCCTACACAAAAACGATCCTTCTACACAAAAACGATCCTCCTACACAAAAACGATCCTTCTACACAAAAAAGGAGACAAGGCAGACCTCGGCAACTGCCGGCCAATCACGCTCCTCCCGGTCACATGCGAAATATTCACGAAATGTGTCCCAATAGAATTTGCCCAACCCTTGACTGCGGCGCAACTGATCGAACAGGCTGGATTTCGTCGTGCATATAGCACCATGAATCACATTTCCACCTGCTGCCGACTGATCGAAACAGCCCGAGAGTACCAGACCCTACTTATTTTCACCTTCATCGGCTACAAGAAAGCGTTTGACTCGGTAGAACCAAATATCCTCTGGCAATCTCTAATAGATCAAGGGGTCAACATGGGATACACAAGAACCATAGTTGACTGCTACACAGATTGCATGACTACTTTCCAACCCTTCCAAAGACCAGTAGTAGTACCCATACAGAGAGGAGTATGTCAAGGGGGCCCCATCTTACCGAGCCTTTTTTCCGCATGCCTGAAATCCGTCATCGGCCGGTGTGACTGAGATACATTTTTTGGCATCAACATAAATGGCAGGCTGCAAAATCACCTTCGTTTTGCAGATGATCTAGTCCTCATCACGGAGGCAGCCACATACAGATGATCTAGTCCCCATCACGAAGGCAAGCACGGACAGATGATCTAGTCCTCATCACGAAGGCAAGCATGGACATATGATCTAGTCCTCATCACGGATGCAGTCACAGACGCCAGTGAAATGCTAGCAGCGTTCAGCCGAGAGGGAAAGAAAGCGGGACTCGAAGAGAACATGTCCAAGACGCACGTCATGCGCAATCGATTCGCTTCCCACGACCACAGTCTTCCTAGATGGAGAGAGACTTGGTCACGTGGACGAGTACATCTACCTTGGACGCCTGCTCAACAGAGTTGACAAGACGGCGTCGCCCGGGTTGGGTTGGTGGGGTGGGGTGGGGGGGGGGCATCTCTTCGATAACGCCTGTACTGGACAATATCCACGACCAGAGCATGCGCATCTCTTTATTCAACTCCACAGCACGACCTACAATATGATATGCGGCGAAAACATGGGCACTGAGGAAGGAGATGGAGTCGAAACTCAAAGGGACCTATGCCTACCTAAAGAGATGCGTGGTCGGCCTTGTGCATCATAGCCAGCCCACAAAAGGTCTTCATAACTCGTACATGCGTCAATTGTCCAAGATGGAAGATTGACATGGCATTGACTTGATCTGTCATGTGCGCATCCGCGCAGGGACTCAAGGGTGCAGTATGACACAGGATGATGTTGGCAGTTCTCATCGGCGACCATAGGCGCATTATTATTGTCATGATCATTTCTTTTCGAAACCAAGTAAATCAATTTGATATTCATCAGTTCATTGGCGTCTATGTCACTGTCCTTCACGCGCCTGACGCCCTGGTGAGGTATGTCCAGCTCTGTCGCCCGTATTTCGACACAGTCTGCTGTAACTGTAAATGGTGATACGGTGGTCCCTGCCGCAGATCGTACAGCCGTGCTGAAGAGACTGGCTTAAGGCATGACCTTTACTCTGCAGCAAGATGGTCTTTCCGAGCGTCGACAGCTACTGTGCCCTTTCCAACTGAACGGATCCTAAACGGATCGATCCTTATCTTTCGGCTGGGATTTTGCAACACGGCATATCCCTTTTGTTAACTTCTTTGAATCGTAGTGTGCGGCAGCCGATTTTTCTTAGCTGCAGTAGCCAGTTGTCCATGGATGATATCCGTTGACAGCCTCTCATCTTATTTTTCTTCCCCATTCTTTTCTTTATCCCCGCCTCCTTTATTCTTCTTTGTCATATAAGGGATATTGTTTATCGAGCTTTCTTTCAACCTCTTACTTACTTTCCGTGTCTCACTTTCCATGTCCGACAACTTCCCAAAGTATTGGACCAGAAATCAGCTCTACCGTTTGCTATCTTGAGACCGGCCAAAATACATATCTTTGCCTTCTTGGGCAGCTATACAGGTGTCGGGGTCGTGGATGGCTCTTCATTAACATACATCGTCGTCCGCACATCGCCATCTTTTTCAAGTTCGATTTACACCTGGATACTCCCTTTCGTAGTTTGTTCAGGGCTCTCCACACATGGCATGGCATATTATGCTCTGGTGCAAATTCTTCTTTAATCTCCATCAATTCCTCACCATATCTTTGACGCCATTTTTCGGTGCGGTTTTGTTCAGGCTGCTGGTCTGTTAACTGTACAGTGGGAAGTAAGCTATTCCTCAATTTCAGTCGGTCAACCTCTGGATTATTTAAAAAAAAGGAGTGTCTCTTATTACAGGACTGCTTTATTCCTTTCACATTGCATCTCCTGATTTCTGGTTGTCGGATGGCAGCGATTACATAAACGTGTCCATTAGTCCTGTGCCAATTGAACATGCCTCTACACAAAAAACGATGCCTATTACCAGTTGAACAGAAGAGAGCAGGTCGTGGTCTTCAGACTTCGCACTGGCCATAATAGACTGAGGTACCACCTATTCAACAAATTGAAGATAGGTGGCACTGACGAATGCACGTGTGGTACCGGGAAAATGACCGCTGAGCATTTGCTGCAAAACTGCCCGACATACGAGGATCAGAGAGAGCAGATGTGGCCATCACCAGTGGCAATACTAGACAAGCTCTATGGCAGTGTCGACAGCCTCAGGATGACCGCTGCTTTTTTCGAAAAAATAAAGGTTGACGTCTGACTGCGTACGATGAAGAAGAAGAGAAGAAGAACATGCCTCATTTTCTGCCAGATTGACGTGTTTTGTGTTTGCTGATTAGATCCATACTGGCGCAATGTATTCTGCTGCACTTAGTATGTTTTTTTGTGCTAACTTTTTGTTTCCAGCCTTACAGTGTTCTTTGTAGGACAATGTGTGATCCATTGTAATTCCCAGGTACTTACGTGCATCTTCATGTTTAAGTTCGTGTCCCTGCCAATTAGTCTTTCAAACTCTGAAAGTCATTCTTATATGCTGCTGCAACCCGCCACTTAACGTCTTTTACAGGGCGCACAAAGAGTAATCTTACTTATTGCGGGCATTAAAACATCAACAAATACTACAACAACAATAAATACAACAACAACAACAACAAATACAACAACAACAACAACGACACCATGATGTTGTGGCTTTTGAAGTCAGGATATAGATCTTTCATTGTTATAAACTAAACATGAGCAATAATGACAAGAAATGCTATCTCGGCTAGGATCAAGTCACACACTTACTCTGACCCTCATCATGTAGCCGTAGAGACTTGATCACCAGTCTGATCTTGCGTACTTACTTTCAACTCTATCAAATGATATCCTCATTAATAACTGTACCTGTACCTCGCTTAGTGAAGGAGAGGCGAGTACGGGAGTTCGCCACCCTACCCCATAACAAAGTGAGGTCTAGTACAGTGAAGTCTCTAACACTTCGAACTCGACAGGGGGACGGCGTGGCCTAGTGGTTAAGTGGCACGGCTCACAACCAGAAGGTGCTGGGTTCGATCCCCATCGCAGCACCGGCCGTTACCCCGGGGAAGCAAACCCTTAGAAAATGCAGGAGGAAGCAGACCCTTACATAAAATGCATGCTGAAGTCGGATGCACTGGGCCGACAGGCGCAAAATAAAAACCACAGTGTAACGCACACACGCCTTGGGGAATAGATAAATAATGCGAACGCAAAAAAAAAAAAAAAAATTTCTGGCTGCTCTTGTAGCTGAAACTTATTTTTTTTTTTTTTGCTTAAATGTTTGCCCCACTAGTTTCTACTGGCGGAGGCGCGCCATTTTCCACCCCAGACCGTAGTCAATTAGGCGATATCAGGACGCATAAACCAGTGCTTGGATGCATGTGTGCATCTGTATGTACCTATGCTAGGTTTGTGCGCCCTCAGAAGCTAGCCCAACCAAAGTGCAATGGAAGGGCTTTACCACGAGGGCGCGTGTGAAAGTTGTGCAAGGGTGTGACTGTAGGACAGAGTCAAATGAAACAGAGTGAGGTAAGAGGAGAGAAGGGGAAGAGTGGCCCCCAGGGTGAGAGCTCATCCAAACAGTCTCGTAGCTGAAACTACTATACTTACAATGTGTATATATGCTGATACCTGTTTAAGTTAGCCCTGTTGTGGTAACAGTCGCTTGCATTTTGTTTTTAACATTAATTTCATAATCTCCATAAAATGCAACTACATGTTATAAATTTCCCAAGAGTAGAGTTTACCCTGCTGCATTAAACACACGCTTAACTATTTGAAATATTTGATTTATTTTCGTGTAATTATTAAATGATGTAGATTATTGTGATGCATTTATTACATCCCTTTGTTTTGAATTCATTTCTATTGTGACGAAGTAAATATTGTCCATGTAAATACAGTTCACTACTAGGCTATGGAACTATTATCTAGCTAATCGAAGATCCTGTACTGAGCGTTGTTTATGGTTAAGCGTGCTTATATTACGTGTGTGCTACTTCATGGATTGTTCCAGCGTTGGATGTGATGAGATATAAGCAAATGTATGTAGACTTTTGTTTTAAAATGTCAGAGTGGGCAAACCACTCATCAGTTTGAGAGTCAACAATGCTATTGTGGTAAACATGTCTATAGTAAGATAATATATAGGAACTTAAATATTATTGTGAGTGTGTTAACATGTTCATAGTAAGATACAATGTAAGACATTAAAGCTCATTGTCAGTCTGCTAATATGTTGATAGTGAGATACTATGTAGGACATTAAAGCTCAATGTTAGTCAGCTAACAATCTTGTTGTTGGTGTGTTAACATGTAGATTGTAGGATGCAATGTAGAAAATTAAAACTCGGTTTCAGTCTGCCAATATCTTGATGCGGTAGTGAGATACTATGTTCCACATTAAAGTTCAGCATTAGTCTACTAGCATGTGGATAGTTAAATGTTTCTCAAGACAGTAAATATGTGTTGGTTTGCATAGTAAAATAATATATACACCACTAACGCTTGGTGTCCCTCCGTTAATGTGTAGATACAGAGATAACGTGTATGACATTAAAACTCCATTTTAGTCCTCTAGCATATACAAATTCTTCTTTCCTCTTTGTGTTCAGGATCCTTTGGTCATGCTATATTTGCAGGCCAGTTGTCAAGATGAAATCTGTAGTCTTCACCAGGACGTAGTCGCTGTACCACAGCTTTTGTCTCAGCTCCGCATTCTCTGGCATCTCATTTCACTACACTGTGATGTCTGTTAACATGGTGATAGTAAAATGCTATGTAGGATACACAGTTTGGTGTTGATCTGTTAATATATGAATTTTGTGGTACTATGTAGGACTGACTGTTGGTCTAAATCTGTTGCCATGTGGATAGCACAATACAATGTAGTGTTTACAATCTCGGTGTTGGGCTGTTAACAAGTGGATGGCAAGATATGTACAACAGTAAAGCTCAGTGTTCTTCTTCTGACATGTGGATTCTAGGATAAAATGCAGGACATTGAAGGTTGGTGTGGATCTGTGAACATGTGATTAGTAGTATATTAACGGACACTGTCAGTTTGACAGTAAAGCTTGTTCTTGATCTACATCTTTTGCCATTTGAATATCAAGATAATATATAGGACATTAAACCCTGGTGTCATTATGTTTGCATGGTGATAGTAAGATAATAAGATAATTAAGTCTATAACCCATCTCTTTATATGTGGAAAAGAAAATACTTTGTTTTCTCTGTAAGGCTCAGTCTGGGTCTGTTAATATATTGATAGTAACAATTTATTTAGGACATTACAGCCTGTTGTTGGTCTGTTAATATGGAAACAGCAGGGTACTGTTTAGGACATTCCTTCTTGGTGTCTGTTTACATTTGGAAGGTAAACCACTGTATAGGACATTAAAGCTTGGTATTTGCTTGTTAAAATGTAGGTAGTAAGGATTTGTAGGACAGTAAAGCTCAGCATTGGTCTGTTAATACATGCTAAGCGAGAAATATCTAGAACAGCAGCAAACACTGTATCATGTGTTTGTTGATTTTAAGAACGCGTTTGATAGGGTATGGCATAAAGCGCTTTGGGCAACCATGAGGATGTATAATATCAACGGAAATATTATAACAGTCCTTGAACACCTGTATAACAAGGCGTCTAGTGCAGTTCTTGTGAATGGGAGACGAGGAGACTGGTTTCGCACATCAGTTGGTGTGAGACAGGGGTGTACACTCTCTCCAACTCTTTTCAATATATTCCTTGAAGGAATGAGTGAGGCCCTTGGAGGTCACGTTGGTACTGTCAAGATAGGGGGCCGAACGATTACCAACCTTCGTTTTGCAGATGATATTGACGGGTTGGCGGGTTCAGAAGCAGAACTCCAGGAATGGGTCAGAAGGCTCGATGAAACAGTTCTTGACTATGGTATGGAGATAAACGCTGGAAAGACAAAGCTAATGACAGACAATGCTACGGGCTTCAGCAGCAAGATAAAAGCTAACGGTCAAGAACTCGAAGTAGTTGACCGTTTTAAATATCTTGGGTCTATTGTCAGTCATGAAGGATCAAAATGTGAAGTATTGGTCAGAATAGCACAGACAATAGCGGCGCTTGCACGGCTTAACAAAATCTGGCAAGATAAACGGTTAGCACTATGCACGAAAATCAGATTAATGCGTACACTGGTCCTGTCAATATTTCTCTATGCGTGTGAGACATGGACAGTTACAGCTGACCTTCAATGTAGGATACATGCCTTGGAGATGAGATGTTTCCGAAAACTTTTAAATGTCACGTACAAAGATCGTGTTACAAACGAGGAAATCCGAAATAGAATTACAACGCCAATAGGGCCTTTCGAGATCTCTTGGCAACTGTCAAAAGAAGGAAACTCATTTGGTACGGTCACATATCGAGATCAAATGGTCTTGCAAACACAATCCTCCACGGGAAGGTGCATGGCAGACGACAAAGAGGCCGGCCCAAAAAGAGATGGGAGGACAACATAAAAGAATGGACTTGTCTTCGACCAGAAGAGTCACAGGCAGCAGCATCTGACAGAGAGGGATGGCGTGCAGTTGTGAGGATGTCTTCATGTGTGCCCCAACGACCTCACCGGTTACGGGATGACCTGACCTGACCTGACCTGATATAGGGCACATGTTTTCAATGTTGGTCTGTAAAGATGAGGATAGGAAGATAATGTATGACATTACAGCTCAGTATTGATATGTTATTAAGGGGATAGTTTGATAATAAATACAACATTACATTTTGGCTATTTTATGTTAACATTTGAATATTAAGAAAATATGTAGGATATGAAAGTTCACTGTTGGTGTACTAACAAATGGATATTACAATGCATTGGTGAAAAGTAAAGCTTGCTGTCATTCTGTTAACATGTGGATAGTAAGGTATTATGAAGGGCATCACTGCTCGTTGTTGGTCTGTTTACCTGGGGATGGTAATACACTATGTAGGACACATATTCATTGTGTTGGTCTGTTTTCATGTGGATAGTGAGATAATATATACAACATTATATCTTGGTTGTTGTCTTAACATTTGGATATTAAGAAAATATGTTGGGACATGAAAACTCACTGTCTGTGTGTTAACAAGTGGATAGTATGATGCATTGTAGTAAAGTTAAGCTTGTTGTCTATCTATTAACATGTGAATAGTAAAATAATATGTAGGATATATATGCACTGTGTCAGACTGTTTACTTGCGGACAGTAAAATAACAAGTAAGATATTATCAATTGGGGATGGTGTGTCAAACAGTTCAATACTACATAGGAAAATAAAACTCGGTGTCTGTCTGCTAACAGTTGTATAGCCAGATATTGTGTAGGTCCCCTAAGCTAAAAGCTCGGTGTTGGTTTTAACATGTGGATTAGTAATGTAATATCTAAGACTAAAAGAAAACTTGTTGTCAAACTGTTAAGATGGGGATAGTATGATACTTTGTAAGACAATTAATCTTGGTGTTCATTTGTTAATATACAAAGGCAAGGGCAGCCGTCCATCGTAGAGATGATGGCATAAATAATTTTGGTAGGGCTATTTTTAGTAAGGATTTACTGCGCTACTTTTTATTCTCACTCTCTCGTCTCGAGCTGCCCGACCCCAGTGGCAAGTCAAGGACAAGACGACTAGGCGGCGACTACGAGATGCAGTGGACTCTGCATCAAGCACCCATCAAAAAGATAGTGGAGTCCGGAGTCGAACCAACACCACCTGATCACGAGGCCGACGGTTTAACCACTTTGCCATGGAATCACAATGTTAATATACAGACAGTAAGATACTACATAGGACCTTAAAGCTCTGTGTTTGCCTTCATCATTTGTCATGCTGATACTAAGATACTATAAAGGAGATTATAGCTCAGAGTTGGTCTGTTAAAATGGGGGCAGTAAGATACTTTAAATGACAGTAAAGTGGGACTTAGGTCTGTTAACCTGGGGTCAGTAAGATATTATGTAGGACACTAATGCTTCTGGTAATTATGTTAACATGTGTATTGTAAGATACAATGCAGGACAGTAAAGCTGGGTGTCTGTTCATGTATGTTAACATGGCGATACTAAGATACTATGTAGGACATTAAAGATCGATGTTGGTCTTCTGACGTGTGGACAGTAAGATATCATGTAAGATATTATGAACGAGATAAATCTGCTAACATTTGGATAGTAAATTACTATGTAGGGATGTAGGACATTAAATCTCAGAATTAGTTTGTTAACATGAAGATATTAAGATAATATACATAATATATAGGACATTGAAGCTTGGTGTAATTATGTTGGACATGGTGACAGTAGGATAACATGTAGGACATTAGCGAACGTGGTCAGTCTGCTTGTAGATATTAAGATATTATGTAGCACATTACAGCTCAATCTTAGTTAACATTTAGATAGCAAGATTTTGTGTAGGACATAGTAGCTTAGTGTCAGTCTCTTAACATGGACACTGTAAAATGTTAAGTAGGACATTAGACATGTGGTTAGAGCAATAGCATGTAGGACATTAGACATGTGGTTAGAGCAATAGCATGTAGGACATTAGACATGTGGTTAGAGCAATAGCATTTAGGACATTAGACATGTGGTTAGAGCAATAGCATGTAGGACATTAGACATGTGGTTAGAGCAATAGCATGTAGGACATTAGACATGTGGTTAGAGCAATAGCATGTAGGACATTAGACATGTGGTTAGAGCAATAGCATTTAGGACATTAGACATGTGGTTAGAGCAATAGCATGTAGGACATTAGACATGTGGTTAGAGCAATAGCATGTAGGACATTAGACATGTGGTTAGAGCAATAGCATGTAGGACATTAGACATGTGGTTAGAGCAATAGCATGTAGGACATTAGACATGTAGTTAGAGCAATAGCATGTAGGACATTAGACATGTGGTTAGAGCAATAGCATGTAGGACATTAGACATGTGGTTAGAGCAATAGCATGTAGGACATTAGACATGTGGTTAGAGCAATAGCATGTAGGACATTAGACATGTGGTTAGAGCAATAGCATGTAGGACATTAGACATGTGGTTAGAGCAATAGCATGTAGAACATTAACAAATAAGGTTAGTTCAGTGTTGGTCTACTTCTATTAACATGAGGATAGTAAGATAGTATTGTTAACAGTAAAGTTCGGTGTCTGCTTGTTAACATGTGAGTGGCAATATATTATGTATTACACATAAATGGGGTGTTGGTCTGCTTCTGTGGATAGTTAGATCCTCTGTAGGACATTCAAGCTCTGTGTTGGTTTGTTAACATGGTGACAGTAAGAAACGATGTAGGGCATCAATGTTCTGAGACAGTCTTTAACAACACCTGGACAGTAGATACTGTGTATGGTATTACATTTAGAGTTGGTTGGTTTGTTCATATGTGGTTTGTAAGATTTTGTGTTGGACATTAAAGCTATATGTTGGTCTGATAACATGGGAATTGTACGATACACAGTAGGACAATACAGCTTGGTGTCCATATGTTAATATTCAGATAGTAAGATATTATATAAAAGACAGGTGTCAGTACGTTAACATATGTATGTATAGATACTGTGTAGGACATTGAAGATTGATGTTGGTATTTAGGCATGTAGATATTAAGATACTATATATAGGACATCAAAACTTGATGTTAGCTTGAAGATAGTACGATACTATATAAAGGACATCAAAACTTGATGTTAGCTTGTGGATAGTACAACACTATTTATAGGACATCAAAACTTTATGTTAGCATGTGATTAATAAGATACTATGTAGGATATTACAGCTTGATGTAGGTATACATCCATTGACATTTGAATAGTAAGATACTAGCTAGGACAGTATGCATACGGTCGGTTTGTTAACATATGGATAGTAAGATACTATGTAGAATATTTTAGCTCTGTGTCATGATGTTAACATGTGGATAGTAAGATACTTCTTCTTCCTCTTCTGCATTAGTTTTCAATCTTCGGCTACTAAGCCCTGAACAGGGCTTTGCATGTAGCAGGATGGATGTAGTTCGGAGAATGGAATGCGTTTTGTCGCTAGTTTACAGTTTGACTGCGATAAATGCGCATTTCGGTCCGACACATCCATCATCGGCAGAGTAAGATAATATTTAGGATATTAATGCCTGGTGTCGGTCTGTACATTTGATCAATTGCAGAGTGATTTGAGTGCTTGCTTCTGATGGTAAAGCTAGTCGGCCTCATGCTCCAGTCTCAATTTATTTAGTCTGCGGAGTATAAAACATAGATACGAATGGTTCAAATACTGCTCTGGATCGTTACGACAAAAATGCCTTCATCAGGTACAGCGGTCAATACACATACATATATTAAACCCATAATGGTAGTAGAGATTAATTTATTTAAAAGATGGATAAACACATGAAGAAGAAATATGAACACAAAGAAGAGATACTAAGCTCATCATCTGTGTTGGCCGGTAATCTGAAGTACTTTTTCACTTCCACACTTCATGGCTGTTGGTCAATGCAGATCCTGAGTTCACTATATTTTGTCATGTGTTCTTATCTGCGTTTCTGTGCTCATTTCTACTTCCACAAAGTGCACTACCGACTTCCATCCGTTCCAGCACAGAGTTGTGGTTCCAATAAAACAAAGGGTCCATCAGGGAGATCCTATCTCACCGAACCTTTCCTCTGCGCGCTTTGAAATGGTTATCAGGTGTTGCGACTGGGATGACTTTGGAAACAACGTTGCTGGCAGACGTATCCATCATCATCACCTCCACACCGGTGGCCTTCCCATGGTCGATTTCTTTCTTGTGAGTACCAGGCTATTGTCACTGTGCTCCAACGGTCATCAGTTCTCTGAAGCAGATTACCAGCCTAGCGATGTTTGACCATGTCTGCATGGGTAACCGCATCCTTCACCAATGACATTTGACGTAAATAAATGTTGTGAAAAGATATGAAACGTTGGTTGTGGAGCGTGAGGTTGATCATACATCTCTCGAGGGAGGCTTGGGAAAGTACCGCCTGATGAAGAGAGTTTGGGAGAACAATGCACTGTCTCATTACACCAAGGCCTGGGTCTTTGAGACCTGCGTTCTTGGCACTCTTGTGTATGGAAGTGAGATTTGGAGCACTTACACTAAACATGAGTGGCTCAATACCTTTCAGATGAGGTCGTCTACGGCGTATATTTGGGGATTGTGTGGCAAGAGAGTGCCAAAATAATGTGGTTTTACAGGGAGCAAACACTCAAAGCAGGTATTTGCTGTTGAGCTAACGGCGCCTTTTATGGTTGGGGCATGTTTACCTAATGGGAGGGGAAGGAAGACTAACGTCTGATCAGGCAAAACGTACTGCTATGCCAGCCAGAGCAGCGCCACTTCCCTGTTAGTCAGCAGCATTTCTGAGCAATCCCTTACTTCCCTATGTTTCCACCTCATAGTGTTGGACTTTAGGAGGCCTTGTGTAACAATGTATCTTAATTAAAATCTATAATTTAAACTCAAATAAATTGTTTTCAATTAATTTTTTTAAATTAGCCGCGTCCCTATGTCTTATTGTGTGGCGAACAACAAAAATACTTTTTTTTTCAGGCTGGAGATGCAGCAGTGAATAAGCTGGCAGGCATCAGGGACTTGTAGCCGGCTGCTTGCATTAGGGTCAGCAAATCCTAGCTAACTAAGGACATATTCTGCCTTTATGTGGTAGCCTAGGACACAGACTGCACCTATGCAGCCTCGCTTAGAGAATAATTAAGGGGTAAGGTAAACACGGTCCCAAATATTAAGAGTTGAAACCTGATGTGTCGGGTCGAAAGGTGCAGGTATCGCATGCTGAAACCTGATGTGTCGAGTCGAAAGGTGCAGATATCGCATGCTGAAACTTGATGTGTTGGGTCGAAAGGTGCAGATATCGTATGCTGAAACAAAGCAAAGATGCACGAAGATCCCATAAACGCACTAACAACACCAAAACCCATCACTACTGTACGAAAACCTACCTGGAGGCAGGATATATTTCCAGAGGTGGTAGAAAATATACCAGGTATTTCAAACAAGAACTGCCAGACTGAAAAAGAAAGGAGAGATACTACCCTAAGCTTCATAACGAAAAGCTACCCAAGCAAGGACTGGACCCATGCATACACCGACGGTTCTGTAACAAATACTACACAGAACGGAGGGGCAGGAGCATTCCTGAACCTACCAAATATCAGAAAAATAACACTGTCATTCGCTACTGGTAAGTACACAAGCAATTTCAGAGCAGAGGCACTGAGGGCGGCAGTGGAAGAAATGGTGACACACAGTGAAAATGAAAGCCATATAGTCCTTCTTATAGATGCTCTCGCCGTAGTCACAGCGCTAAAAAGCCAGAAAAATACTGAGCTTAATGACTTAAGAGCAGCACTCTGCAAACTGTGCCAGCAGTCCGCACCAAAAAGGGTAGTGGTACAGTGGGTCCCATCACACTGCAACATCCAAGGCAACGAGGAGGCAGACAGACTGGCAAAAGAAGGTGCAAGACTACCACAAACAGATACTAGTATGACGTATGAAGAGTCAAAACGGCTTATCAAAGCCAGATACATGACCAAATGGGAAACCGAACATACTGGTTACACCAAAAACAATGCCTATTACCAGTTGAACCGAAGAGAGCAGGTCGTTGTCTTCAGACTTCGCACTGGCCACAATAGACTGAGGTACCACCTATTCAACAAATTGAAGATAGGGTGTACCGACGAATGCCCGTGCAGTACTGGTAAAATGACCGCTGAACATCTGCTGCAGAACTGCCCGACATACGAGGATCAGAGAGAGCAGATGTGGCCATCACCAGTGGAACTGCAAGACAAGCTCTATGGCAGTGGCGACAGCCTCAGGATGACCGCGGCTTTTTTCGAAAAAATAATGGTTACTGTCTGACTGCGTACGAAGAAGAAGAAGTATGCTGAAACCTGATGTGTCAGGTCAAAGGGTGCAGATAGCACATGCTGAAACCTGATGTGTTGGGTCGAAAGGTGCAGATATCGCAACCTTCCTATAAACTACAACACAACTTCCTTTTCTAGGGATGATTTAAAATCAAACAAATAATTTTCAATTTATTAACTTAACGCAACTTCATTGTACTACTTTGGAAGGCTCTACAGAGACCGTATGTTAGTTAGTTAGTTAGTCGTTGGATCTTCTTCATTGCAGGGGAAACAAATCCATAAGCACTCAGGTCTCATCCTCAGTATCTCTGCCAGCATGTGGTGACTGACTGATCTGGTTCGGTGATGGTTAACCAGCTGTCTTTGGATCCACACATGATGTTCATTCCTCACAGCCCTGTTTCACCCCTAATTCAACCAGTCACGCCAAGGACGTAGAGTCTGGATCAACTCCTGAATCTTTTTTTCTGCCGATTTCCCCAACGTTTACTCCACCAATTATAAAAATAAATGTCAGCATCCAATTTATTAAAATAATGAAGCAAGTCTATGTGTCTTATCTTGTGGGGGAACAACATTATTAATATGTAAGAAGCTCACAAAGGCTGAAATCTTGAGTTGATAGTGTAATTTTAATCAAAAAATGAATCACTAATTGACATCAGATCTTCAGTGATGAAAAATAAAACATTTTTCTTTATTTTGGCAAATGTATGTTACTTTGAACCTCAGTCCCTTTGGTTTTATCAGGGAATACGGTCCCCAAAAAATAGTTGTCATCCAGGTATATGCTCTTGAGCTCTACTGAAAAAACATTTAGCACTAAAAAAAAGGCTGTATTTGGAAACAAGCAAGCAAAAGACTGCAGAGTGAATAAAATTTATGATTCCTTCTATGCTATTTGGTCAACTAAAAATATATTGGTTGAAAACATATTCAACTCATGCTACCAGCATGCTTCAGTAGACCCAGCTGAATAGGGGTTCATTTGTAAATGGGTACGGTTATGGAAAGAAACTCGCCACCCCCCCCCCCCCCCCCCCCCCCCTCGCTTGCAAGCTGTAGATTAGTACAATGAAGTTTCTTCTAACACTTCATCCCCGACGACAGTTTCTGGGTGTGACTTTTTTGTGGGAGGTACAGATGAAGCTGTTGAAATAAGAATATAAAAGGCCAGGGCAGCCTTTGTTTCATTGGTGAACTTATGGAAATCAGTGGAGTGTTTATCCTAGACTGGGACTACAGCGTGTCAATGTTCTAAATCACAGACGGACAGAAACAAATCTAAGACGTGGTTCATGCCCGGTATGATCGCTCCTCCAGTCGACTCAGCTGTAAATGGGTACCTGATGTATGGGTTGCGGAAGGTTAAAACAGCAAGAAAGGGAACTCGCCACCCCACTTCCCATAGGCTGGGGCTTAGTACATGAAGAGTTATCTTTGTCCTCAACAGCAGTTGTTGCCACATGGTACTGAACTTTACTTTAACACGCAAGGCTCTCTCTTTGTTTCACTTTATAGTATTATTATTATTAATAGAAAAAAAAGGAAAGATGTTGTTTACACAACGAGTGACATATCGGGTTAATCCCATTTTTCCTGATTAACAGCACACTAGGGGTAATGTGGTCAGCATCACACTGCCGCCTTTTCTTCCCAGATTTATTCTGGTATCCAATTTTTGAGGCTGAGTCGATCCAGGGACTGTTTATGATTGAAAAAAATAACCTGCATGAATTGGAGATTGAACCTAGATCACTTGGCTGGGCAGTCAGTGCCCTAATGACTGTGCTACCATGGCTCCCAATTGATGCAGCACTCAAATTAAGAATTTGACAATAACAAGAAATGAAAAATTCAGAACTATTGAATGTTATTCCTCGTACACTTTTAGATGTCAACTTTAACGTATGTAAAGAAAGAAGTGGTCATTCTTAGGTTATTATTGTCATTCTTAGGTTATTATTGTCATTCTTAGGTTATTATTGTCATTCTTAGGTTATTATTGTCATTCTTAGGTTATTATTATCTCCATAGATAATGATGAAAATATCGAGCAATGTATGCACTCCCTAACACAGTTCTCACCCAAGGTTTATCATAAAGTGGATCCCATCCCACTGCAATACTGAAGGCAATGAAGCTGCAGGCAAACTAGCAAAGTGTGGAGGAGCCTCCCCACAAACAGACCTGAGCATCACATATAATGAGATACCAAGACCATAATTAAAGCCAACTTCAGGGAAAAATGGGATGATCAACACTCTGACTTCTGAAACGAAGACATCTACTTTAATTTAACTAGAGAAGAGCAAGTCATCATTTTAAGACTGAAAACTGGGCATAACCGAGTCAGTCATCTTTATTACAAAATGAGGATTAGGACAAATGACAGGTGTCCCTGTGGGGAGCATACCATGATTGTGGAACACATCCTACAAAGCTGCATGCAGAAAAAGAGAGAACAATACTGGCCTTGCGAGACAGATATGAGACAAAAGCTGTATGGAGATAAAACAGTCTTACAAACAATGGTGGCCTTTGTTAGAGAAACCGGGATCTTGATCTGAGGATGAATGCAGAAGAAGAGAAAAATATCTCCATAGAGCTTGTCCATGTGAGTAGAGATCAGGTTGCAAAAATTTGAACTACTGTAGCTTTACAAGAATGCCAAAAACAATGTGACCATGGTGTTAGCAACTTCATCATGTAAACACAATTTGTATTGAGACCCAACTGCAAGTGCTCGGATACATGTTTTCTGTAAAAGAACCAGCCGCAGTGGTGGGCCATTACTTCACTTGGAGTGAAATGGTCAATTATAGAAACATTTAGAGCTGAAGATGTAGCATAGTGAATGATCTGACATAGTCACTCATAGCTGGCTGCTTGCATCAGGTTCAACGAATCAAAGCTAATCAAAACCCTATTCTGCCTCTCTTTAGTGGCCATGTAAACAGGCTACACTAGTGTTGTCTTGGTAAGACATTAGGGATTGAATAGGGAAGGGAAACCCGATCCCAAAAAATGTTGTGCTAAAAATGGATATGTCGGACTGAAAGGCACAGATATCGTCACAAATGTCATTTTTATGATGAGCACAGAAGAAGTAGAAGACATGTTCTTATCTTTGCACTATGGTCTCAGATGGGATTTGCTGCTGCTTGTGTAGAGCTTGTTCTTAGTTCTTTGGTCCCCTCTTCACCAATTACAGGGGAACGAAGACTAACGTCTGGTCTGACATAACATACTGATCAGACATGTTAATCAGGGTCAGGCAAAACATACCGGCCAATACCCTCATTTTGGCTTCCTCATAGCCCTTCCTGGAAACGGGCTGTTTTCATGGCAGCCTGGCTAGCAAGGTGAGGAATCAATGTGATCTCTGTAATAGTGAGCAACGCACAGATGAAACCATGCATAGCACAACCACCTGGAGGAACCTGGTCCACCTTCATCAGCACGCTTGGGATATGAGGAAAGCTACGACAACCCGCCAGCCAATGCATAAAAGAGTAATCCTACTCATTGTGGGCATTCAACAAAAACACAAATGACATATCCTAAATATTTAAAATGGGTAACTATCTGAGATGTCAACAACTATCTCCAGTACGAGAATTGAGATTGAAGCAGTGGCTGTAGCTCTGGGGTAGCCATCTTAGACATCTTTAAAAGGGGCAGTAATAATGTTAGAATCACACTCATTACTTTGGAAGATACAGAAGTACTGGCTAAGGTATGAGTGAATGGCAGCTGTAGAAGCATCAGACCAGCAAGGGTTGGCGTGGATCTACCTGTCCTGGTCGTTCTGGGGCTCAAGACAACAGAAGAAAAAACATTCTGGCTTCACAAGCACCAATTGTTAGTACACTAGATATGGATATGAGTGACATTTTGAAGTCTGTCAGTGATTACCTCTTTGATGACGAGATTGTAATAGACGAATTAAATACACAATGCTTTGAAATCAAACAAAGTTCGAGCAGACTGGGGCGCAAGAGAGGACGGAGAAATATGTACAACCAATGAGCTGCAGGAACCATTAGTATACACACCCTTCGCCATTTACTGAGAGAGACTGAGCACCTACGGGTATGCAGAACTGTCTCGTGCTTTCTTCCTTGTAATTTACACGGTTCTTATATCTACGGGTCTCTCACCTAGACCTACAGATGTGGGCTCAGGTCAGCAGCAGCATCTTCTAATCTAGGCGTGGGGGCTGCTGCTGTCGAGAGGTACGACATTCACCTCTCAAATCGTCAAGGAAACAGTGGACGGTCGACTCCGACAAGTTTCAAGCGACCCCTGGTCTCACGGATTGTACGACCTGAATGTCTGTATCTTGAGCTACTTCCAGTCGTCTTGATTGTATGTCTTGCCACTGGTTCCCGGTAACTCAGGACGAGAGAGTGAGATTGTGACCCCTGGTCTCACGGATTGTACGACCTGAATGTCTGCACCTTGAACTACATCCAGTCATCTTGAATGTATGAGTGAGATTGTGACCCCTGGTCTCACGGATTGTACGGCCTGAATGTCTGCATCTTGAACTACATCCAGTCATCTTGATTGTATGTCTTGCCACTGGTTCCCAGTAACTCAGAATGAAAGAGTGAGATTGATGTCCAGCGCAGCCTCTTTCACACTATAATCCAAATTCAGCGCAAGTTACATCTTCAGGACGAGGACAGTCTGATGATGTCACCATCTTCGCTTGTGATGAGTAACTTACTTACTATATAAGCGAACTGACTGATACTTATCTCTGCCATTGGACATAATTGCTGTTTAGTGTTGCACCCAAGTGGTTCCAAATTGAAGAGATTAGGACCACCGTAACATTCTAACCAAGTCCTAAAGGATGACAGAAGAGGCTTGTGCATGTGGCTAACAAGTTCATCATGTAAAACCATTGTCATGAAATCGTTATTGCAGGATGCCTGTATGCGAGCATTTGCAATAACGATTTCATGACAAATGCAAATGCTCGCATACAGGCATCCTGCAAAATGATCAGCTGTAGTAGAGGGGGCACGGTGGGGGAGGAGGAAGGGCGGTGGGGGGGACTCATGCTTCACCTTGGAGGGTAAAAGTCAATCAATCAATCAATCAATCAAATCTGTATTACTGTAGTCCTTCTGATTGTTACTTATTTAAAGTAATATATTTATATTAAACTTTCCTTGCAAAAAAATAGTGTTCACAATTTTAACAAGTAAGCTTCTGTACAGCTTTAGCATCTTTGTAACAACAATGAACGACTACAATCATAAATTATTGAGTGTAGCAACAAAAAAACGAATACAAAATAATGAAATAGCATTATCATAAACAAATAAAATCAATCCGATAGGGAAACACCTGCATGAGACAGACTTGTTTGTGACTATTTCTGCTGCTAATATCGCAGAATTGATATGATTATAATTAATAAATATTTTATGAGCAAAAAAATAAGAGACTTCTTTTAGAGCAGTGTTTCTCAAACTGTTGAGACTCCTTGACCACATCATGGATGATCAAAACACAAATATTCCAATTCAAAGAACATTATAAACAATTTTTTAAAATTAAAAGAATGGTTTATTGCTACTTTTAAAATGCAAAATTACTATCTCTAACAAAATTATTTAAAAATTCAACAAGCATACCGGTACTTACGTCAATTTTGTCTTTCGGAAATGTCTGAAAGTCTTAAGTATTCTTTATTAACCCCCATTACCAATTGTACTTAAAAATAACCGAAAATGTCTTTACGTCAATTACATTATGCAACGTTATTTATAATACATGTTATGTTATATTAAATTAGTAAATAAATCAAAAACCTGGTCACTTCCCGTGGAGCATAGGTCCTCAACAAATACTTGCCAAGTATTCCTCTCAAATGCTTTTATTTTCAGTTCTCAATCTTTCCTTCTGTTTTTAGGTATGTCTGCACTTCCCTTCTCCGGAAAATGGTCAGCACATCTAAATAAAAAACTGAGGCCTCCCTACTGGTACAACAAAGTCTCTAACATTTCAATATTAAAACTTAAACATAATGTTATGCCAAACTAATATTGATTGTATCCGCAGCAGTCCGCACCAAAAAGAGTAGTGGTACAGTGAGTTCCATCCCACTGCAACATCCAAGGCAACGAGGAGGCAGACTGGCAAAAGAAGGTGCAAGACTACCACAACCAGATACTAGTGTGACATACGAAGAGTCAAAACGGCTTATTAGAGCTAAATACATGACCAAATGGGAATCAGAACATACTGGCTACACCAAAAACGATGCCTATTACCAGTTGAACAGAAAAGAGCAGGTCGTGGTCTTCAGACTTCGCACTGGCCACAATAGACTGAGGTATCACCTATTCAACAAATTGAAGATAGGTGGCACTGACGAATGCACGTGTGGTACCGGGAAAATGACCGCTGAGCATTTGCTGCAAAACTTCCCGACATACGAGGATCAGAGAGAGCAGATGTGGCCATCACCAGTGGCAACACTAGACAAGCTCTATGGCAGTGTCGACAGCCTCAGGATGACCGCTGCTTTTTTCGAGAAAATAAAGGTCGACGTCTGACAGCGTAAGAAGAAGAAGTATATGAAGAAAATTTGCAACGCACCTGTGGCACAAGCACACGTTGGTCACTATTAGGCAGTCAAAGGGCACACTTTGAGAAACACTGGTTTAAAGAATGTTTCAAGCGCATGGAGCCTTAAATTGTAATACTTTTATTTAAAAAAAAATAAGAATCTTTTGCTAATATTTTTGCATTTTTAACAAGCAGAAGCAAAAATGTTGATTTACCAATTCAATATTTTTGGTACCTATTATTCTTCTGCGATCATTGTTCATTTAGGCTGGAACTCTGAATTCTCCAATGAAGTCTGCTGTCTTTTTCAGGTTTTCACAATACTACAGTACAGTTCATCCTTGAGGCAGTGGACATGGGCCACATTCTTCTCCACATCTGTGTGCTGGGGGCAGTTCTAAAGTACATGCGCTGCTATGCTATCATGTTTCCCAGGCCATGGTAACATTAGCTGACAGTACTTATCTTGAATTTGATGTGAACAGTTTAGAAAGTAAATATGATAACCTGGTCTTTTCTGGACAGTTGGTAGGATCCGTTATCTGACTGGTGTTTGGGGTATTCTCTCTCTATCTATATATCTATTTAATGAATCAATCTATCTATCAATCTTTCAGCCAGCCAGCCAGCCTGCCTGTCTGTCTGTCTGTCTATCAATCTATCCAATCAATCAATCAATCTTTCAGTCAGTTGGTCAGCCAGCCAGCCCGCACACCTGCCAGCCAGCCAGCCAGAGTCTGTATGCAACCAGTTTATTCCACTCCTCTGATACTAAAAATAACTGATTATCCAATCTATTTTTGATTGCACCAACTAACCCTGCCTCCCCCACATCCTGTGGCAATGCATTCCAAGAATTCACCACTCGGACAGGTTATTCAAGGATCCTTCAGAAATAGATTAACAGGTCACCCTAGTATAGACTATGTACATAATTTCAGCTCTCTAGGTTATGTTCATTACAATAGAAATAGAAGTTCATGCAAACAGACAGCATCTCAAGTTAAATAAGTTTTAAAAAAAACTTAGAGCTAGCTAGTGTGTGGAGCATGTAGCCTAGCCGACAGTGAGATGGCTTGCTAAGACTGGGATTACACCATGCCAAGGTTCTAAATCATGGACGGACATAAAAAATCAGAGCGTGGTTCGTTCCTTATACGACCACTCTTCCAGCTGTAAATGGGCACCTGACGTATGAGTTAGGGAAGGTACAAACAGCAAGGAAGGGAAGTGACCACCACACATCACATAGGCTGCAGCTTAGTCCATGAAGAGCTATCTTCATCCCCAACGGCATTTGCTGCCATTGGACCCAATTTGACCGTTAGCTAGTTCACGGAAGTCTTAACAATTCATCCTCAACGGTGGAATGTCTGCAATGAGGCTACAGTTACCATTTTTTTAAATAGTACGTAGTGGTGCTGTTCTTTCCTGTTTAACAAGGTGCTATAAATCCACCTTCATCTTCTTGTATCTCAAAAACTAGCAAACACACAACAAAAACAATAACACCCACAAGTTCTTTATTCAACTGTGTCTTTACACACAAGAAAATCATATTTATTGACCAACAAACAGAAAAGTTAAAAGCTTTGAAAGTCAAGTAACATAGCAAAAAATTAAGTTGCAAAAATGTTCGCAAAATATATGTAGCGTGCTAAAGAATAAATGCGTGTGTAAGTCCAGGTGGCATTGGAAAAGGTTAATACAATGCTGAGAAAGATAAAACATTACGTATAAGAGCACGGAAGTGATTGTCCAAATGTACTCGTATTAAGCATTAATGAGACCTAAATTGGAGTACTGTATTCAGATGTGCAGTCCTTATCATAAAGTGAATTTAGACATGCTAGAAAGGATACAAAGACGAGCCACTAAACTGATAGCGGGGTTCCAAAATTACAGTTATGAGGAAAGAAAAACTGGTCTGCAGTGTCTAGAACAGAGAAGAATTCGAGGTGACAATACAAGTGTATAAGATAATAAAAGAATAGAATAAATTAGACTATACCAATTCTTCAAAATACAACCATCTACAAGAACAAGAGGGCATAGCTACAAGTTATTCAACGACAGGCCCAGATTAGATATTATAAATTATTTTTTTAGTCAGAGAGTGATAAATGCTTGGAATGCATTGCCACAGGATGTGATGGAAGCAGGGTTAGTTAATGCATTAAAAAATAAATTGAATGCAGTTACTTTTAGTTTAGGTAGACTGGAATAAACTGGTTGCATACATAACTCTATAAAGCCTTCTAAACCAGTTATGACAGAAGAAATACTACAGAGACTCCTTAAAAATGTACCTGAAAAGCTTCAACATTGATGTCAGAACTGCTCCGCCTTGTACACTAGCATCACACAAGGTACACAGATCACACATTGAAATATCATCGCCGAGGCTTAGAGAAAGAGAGCTGTCTGAAAGAACAGCAGACTCCTCACATGTGTTTCCCAAGTGCGGCAGTGTTTACTGTGCCAGAATTGGAATTTACAGTCATATGAGATCACATCTCGCAGCACATGTCTGATCATGTCACCATCTTTGCTTGCGATGGCCAACTATTATCCATGGTTAAACAAAAGGTCAGCTTCTGTTAATTGTAATTCTGGTTTCTGTATGGCAGAATAAGTGCATGATAGAGCAGCAAAGATGGCGCCTAGCAGGCCAATGGTCTAATTTTGCTCTCGTGTTTTAGTCCATCTTGGATGTTGCCGTGTCATGGATTTGACTGGAATTCACACTAGATGATGACTTACACATGTGTCCACATAAACTTGTGGTTTTCCATTTGGATTAGTTAGTCCATTTCTATTGTGATTTTTTTCCCCTCTAATTATCTTGGCATGGTTATCGGTTATTTAAAATAGTATTTCGGTTACCCTGTGTTGTATTTCCATGGTCCTGTGCACATGGTTGAACTTCACGAGATTAGTGCCCTTCAGTCTGTTTGCCAAAAGTGCTGATTTTGATGTGGCCAGGAAATGTACGCATGGATCAGTAATGGACTACATTGTCCGGGAGAGATTATACCCTGCCCAGTTAGCAAGATGCCCAAGACACATCGCTCGCACACAGAGTGATGCTCCTAAGATCTCTTGGGGTTATGGGAAGAAAGATGAGTATAAGGATCTGGTTGTATACAGACTGCAGAGTCTTCTAAACTATTTTAATGACGTTAAGTTAAGGCCAGGTAGCAAAAACGTGTTTAAATTCATTTTCTGGAGTACCATTTTGGACCAATATCTTTACTCAGTTCATCTTTCCATCTCATTAGTGAGTGACCAAATGAGCAATTTTCATTGTAGGACCTTGGAACAAATCAGTTTATTCTATTCAAAAGCATACAAGTCACTCAAAGCTCAAAAATCATTGGCGATGTATACAAAGGAGCACATCATGCATTTAACAAGTGCAAAAAAAGAACAACAAAATAACAATCACATTTGTGTTTGTAGGCAGCAGTTCATATTAACAGCTTTAAAGATAATAATAAATAAACTACTTGATACAGTCAGATCTTGCTCTGACGCCATGAACAACTTTCATCAGGAAGTCATTAGCAGACAACATGAAACAGTGTTCTTTCTAATAATGATTGGGATTTTTTCATTAGAAAAACGAAGGTAAACCGAGGCTAATAAAATGTACACAGAGCAATTGGCAAGGACCACAAAGAAACTACTTCTGTTTACGGTTTGCTTTAGTCTGTCATGTTTATGGTTTGTCTATTGGGAATATGAAAACCAAGACCTATGTACAGTAAATGCCGCACCTGAGTGGTAACTGGGTTGAAAACAACAACGTCTGCATAACCTTTCAAGCATGTTGTAAGAGGTGACTAAAGGAAATTGTGCATGGAGCTGGCAAACTCATTATGTAAATCAATGTTATGAAATGTAACTGGAGAACAGGGTGGCATGGCTAATGATCCGAACTTGCTTGTGTTTATGAAAAAGTAAGGTCACACCCCTATAGGAAGCAAACACATTAACAAAATTCATGCCGATGTAATGGGTCATAAGGTGTTCTTCCTCTTTGCATTCAGGATCCTTGGTCATGCTATATCTGCAGGCCAGTAGCCATGATGAAGTCTTCACCAGGTCGGAGCGGCTGCCCCACAGCTTTTATCTTAGCTCCCCACCCTCTGGCCAGGTCTGGCATCTCATTTCCCTATAGATTGGGCATTCCTGTAGAATGTGTTCAGGATTCTGGCCCCCTGTTCCACATGGGAATTCATCGGTGTGTGAGATCTTTAGTCGGTATAGATGTTCTAGTAGTCTGCGGTGACCAGTTCTCAGGTAAAATAAAATAGTTTGTTGGTTTCTTTTGAGTTGGTGAATTGGGTCTGGTCTACTGCCTATGTTTGTGTCTTCTCTCCATTGGTGTGTATACTGATTTCTGATGATGTTCTTGATTTCTCTGTATGGTACTCAATAATTAAATTGTGCCTTTTTACTGCCATCTTTTGCTAGAGCGTCAGCTCTCTCAATTACTGTGATTCCGCAGTGGGTGGGTAGTCATCGAAGCACTATTGTTGAGTATTTCTTGAGTTTTCCAAGTTCCATAAGGTGTAAAACACAACAACAAGGAAAAATTCCCCCAAAACAGCAACTATTAGTTGTTTTGATGTAGGTTCCTTATAAAGATAAAGAAGTCAGCTGTACTGGTACTTCACAGTTAGCAAAAAGATGAAGCCTCACTATCATAGTATCTATCCGATGATAGAAAAGTTATGGAGTAAAGAATTTTCTGGATACAACCAGTTTATTTTGACAGCCTTGAGGCCGAAGATGCAGCACAACATCCAACAACTCATAGCTGGCTGTTTGCACTAGGGCCAGTGAACCAGAGCTGGCCAAGACCTTATTCTGCCTCCAAGCTTCAGTACTGGAATCAGGCTACACTAGTGTAGTTTGGCTTAGAGAATAGGGATCACAGTGGGAAGACAAACCAGGTATTAAAAAAAAGCAGCTGAAATTGGATGTGCATGGCTGAAATGCGCAGATATCAGAGCCTTGCTGTAAACTACGACACAATGTAATTTTCAGCATGAATGAAGAAGAAGAAGATCGCTGCAAATTGAGCTCAAGAAAGGTGATACAAGCTTTTGGTAATAATTTGCTGATCTCCCAAACTCGTCTTTCCTTCAGCAAAGTGTGTTTGCCCCTCCCAAACTCGTCTTTCCTTCAGCAAGGTCTGTTTATCACTCCCAAACTCATTTATTTCCTTCAGCAAGATCTGTTTGCCACTCCAAGACTCATCTATTTCCTTCAGCAAGACCTGTTTGACATTCCCAAACTCATCTCTTACCTTCAGCAAGATATGTTTGCCACTCCAAGACTCATCTATTTCCTTCAGCAAGATATGTTTGCCACTCCAAGACTCATCTATTTCCTTCAGCAAGACCTGTTTGCCACTCCAAGACTCATCTATTTCCTTCAGCAAGACCTGTTTGCCACTCCAAGACTCATCTATTTCCTTCAGCAAGATATGTTTGTTTGCCACTCCAAGACTCATCTATTTCCTTCAGCAAGATATGTTTGCCACTCCAAGACTCATCTATTTCCTTCAGCAAGACCTGTTTGCCACTCCAAGACTCATCTATTTCCTTCAGCAAGACCTGTTTGGCACTCCAAGACTCATCTATTTCCTTCAGCAAGATATGTTTGCCACTCCAAGACTCATCTATTTCCTTCAGCAAGATATGTTTGCCACTCCAAGACTCATCTATTTCCTTCAGCAAGATATGTTTGCCACTCCAAGACTCATCTATTTCCTTCAGCAAAATCTGTTTGTCACCTGACAGTACTTAGCTCCATTCTTTTATTCCCCTTCATATGGTCCTCTTAGTTCACTCCTGACTGATTCTTAGATCCCGTTCTAGGAAGGATGTGCCAAAGTGCTTAAGTATAGATTTCTGTGACAATTTTTTTTGCCCAATGAGGCTGCAAGCCATATGTGCAACCCTCTTTAGTCACCTTTTATGATGTGCTTAGAAGAAAGATAACAGTAACCTTATTCTTTGTTCTAAGGATCTTCATGGATGTCACATTGTTTAGTATGCTTCATTCCTGAGCACTACTTGTCTTTGTGATCATTGTCAGTTTTCTGTAATTCATAACCCTTTACAGTCCAACCTAATTTCCAAGATGTTAGTCTTAATGTCCAAGACAAGAATAGTCATTTAGAAGTTTTATGGTTAACAGGACCACAAAATTGTGATTTTAAAATTTAAAGATACAGAATTGAATTATCTATCACACAAAGTTTGTTTATGAATAAATTTTAGCTAAACAATAAAATATGGTTGATATCTAACTTCAGAAAAGTTTATAAAAAAAAAAAAAAAAAAAAAAAAAAAAAAAAAAAAGAAAGTAAAGTGCAAATTCTGCAGAATTTACCGCAGGTTGGAAATGGTGTTTTTGAAGACTCCATTGTATTAAGCCGCAGCATGTGAGAGGTGGGGTGGCCAGTGCCCTTCCTTGCTGCTTTTACTTCCCCTAACTCATGCATCAGGTACCAATTTACAGCAGGGTTGACTGGAGAAGCGGTCCCTGATTAAAATCACGACTTAATGTCTCTGGATATATATATATATATATATGGAGCAGCACATGAGCTGCAGCGGTTAACGGCCCATTGCTGACTGCTAGCGTCAGGGCCAGCAAACCAGAGCTGCCAAGACCCTTATACACCTCCACGCGCTGATCCTGGATAACAGGCTGCAACAGAGCAGACTGGCTAAGGAGAAATGAAATGGGATCAAAAGGGGAATGCTAACCCGATACTAAACAAAATGCTTGCTGAAGTCGGATGTGTTGGACCCAAAGGTGCTAATATTGCAGTCAAGATTAAAACTATGACACAACGCATTCCGTTCTCTGGACTACATTCTGCTACTTAGATCCGTGTCAGGGTTTGGTAGTGGGAGATTTAGAATGAACGAAGTCATATATATACATGTATATATAATTCAATTATTTGTACCTTACCTCCAGGCCTAGTAAGCTACAGGAAGTTTAAAATATCTACTTTGGCTACCTGGCAACAGACACTAACATGCCTGTTTGAATACCTGGATTCCAAGTATCCCAGGTAGTGACTTCAGATAAATCGAACTGTAAGGGGTGCTACTCTAGTTGACTGCAATGAATAATATGGACTGTAAAGGGTTAATTATGAAACATCAGTCACTCTAATAATAACATGATATTTCACAAACCTGGCAGTGTGGAGTATGTCTCAGAAAAGAAATTTTCAGCAAAATAAAAATTGACTGGAATATTTCTTCTAAAATGCACGACAGAGTGAGTAGAAATTCAACAAATGTAGATGAAAAAATCAGAAGATATGTAGACCAAAATGATGTCATAGTGAGTAATTAAACTTAAGATGAATCCTTAATTTTAACTATATGATATGGAAAAGAAGACTAACATCTGGTCAGGCAAAATATACTGATCAGACATGTTAGTCAGGGTCAGGTAAAACATACTGGCCAAGACCCTCACCTTGGTTTCCTTGTAGTCATTCCTGGAAACGGGCTGTTTTCATGGCAGCTGGGCTAACAAGGTGAGGGATCGACATGATCCTTGTAGTAGTGAGCAATATGCAGATGAAGCTAAGCATAGCACAACTGCCTGGAGGTCCCCTGTCTATCTTCATCAGCTCGCTCAGGATGTGAGGGGAGCTACTGCAACCTGCCACTTAACGTTCTTTTCAGGGCGCACAAAAGAGTAAACCTACTCATTATGAGCATTCGCGAACAACTACTACTATATGCTACAAATGTTTGTAGCAAGTAGTCTCTGACAGCAAAAGTTCATCTCACAACAGGAGAAACAGCAAGGTGGAAAATCCCTGGTGTCCCTAAAACCAGAATGCTCTTGGTTAAAGGTGAGGGCTTGACTTCTTCGCCTTGGGTTTCCCCAAATGGCTCGGCCTCTCTCGGCAGTTGGGATACCCTTCTGCCGAGAGCATCGCACAAAGCACGAACTCCGTAGCTCCAGAGATGAACCCAGGGATCTAGAAACAAAAACTGCCAGTCTGAAAAAGAAAGAAGAGATACTACCCTGAGTTTCATTATGGAAAACTACCCAAGCATGGACTGGACCCATGCATACACCAACGGTTCCGTAACAAATACAACACAGAACGGAGGGGCAGGAGCATTCCTGAGCCTACCAAATGGCAGAAAAATAACACTGTCATTTGCTACTGGAAAATACACAAGCAATTTCAGAGCGGAGGCAGAGGCACTGAGGGCGGCAGTGGAAGAAATGGTGACAGGTAAAAGGAATGAAAGCCACATAGTCCTGCTTACAGATGCACTGGCCGTAGTCACAGCACTGAAAAGCCAGAAAAATACTGAACTTAATGAATTAAGAGCAGTACTCTGTCAACTATGCCAGCAGGCCGCACCAAAGAGAGTAGTGGTGCAGTGGGTTCCATCTCACTGCAACATCCAAGGCAACGAGGAGGCAGACAGACTGGCAAAAGAAGGTGCAAAACTACCACAACCTGATACTAGTATGACATATGAAGAGTCAAAACGGCTTATTAGAGCTAGATACATGACCAAATGGGAAACCGAACATACTGGTTACACCAAAAACGATGCCTATTACCAGTTGAACAGAAAAGAGCAGGTCGTGGTCTTCAGACTTCGCACTGGCCATAATAGACTAGGTACCATCTATTCAACAAATTGAAGATAGGTGGCACCGACGAATGCCCGTGTGGTACCGGCAAAATGACCACTGAGCATTTGCTGCAAAACTGCCCGACATACGAGGATCAGAGAGAGCAGATGTGGCCATCACCCGTGGCAATACTAGACAAGCTCTATGGTAGTGTCGACAGCCTCACGATGACGGCTGCTTTTTTCGAAAAAATAATGGTTACTGTCTGACTGCGTACGAAGAAGAAGAAGAACAACCCAGGGATCTCCGGAAAAATTGACATCATGAACCGACAGTCCACTGCACCACAGACTGGGGTTGCTCTTGGTAGATGAAGCCTAAAAACCATAGGGGGATAATTCATTTAGGAGAACAGAAAACTCAAATCACCAGCTGCCTTGAATGTAGTCTATCGACTTGTTGAACAGCAGATGTTCTGGGCCAAAATATGCAGGAATTACAATCAAAATGCAGAATGCGGCACACTCTATCTTATGGCTTAAAAAGCTAGTTACCCATCACAAGCGCTGATGAGGTCATCATCATCATAGCATGTTTGTTTTGTCTTGATGATGCAACTTTCCCTGTATTTTTATTATTGTGAGAAAGAAAATGTGCTGGCCATTAACCTTACTTTCTTGTACAAGCTACCTTGAACCAGTGGAAAGACTATCAGTCGAGATGACTGGAGGTAACTCTGGGTGCAGGCACTCAGGCAATTGAACAGAGAAAAAAAACCAGTGTCTAACAAACTGGTCATGGTGTGATTCAAACCCGGTGTGATTGAATTATGAAACAGATGTTTTCCACCAAAGCCATGCTGGCACCTTAAATTAAAAGTGAAGAAAGATGAACATAAAGAGTGCTGTTTGAAGGTATCTGATTCAAACCTATTTGGTACAGGATGGGCGCTAGCCTTCAAACAACAAAGATATTATCAATTACAATATTAACTTAAACCTACACAATATGCTTTTGTAATATAAAACAATAAATTCCTTTTTTGGATGGTATTACAGATATTAAAATATCAAAATCATAATCAGAGAACAGCAGAGATTGTGCCTAATAGGCAGCGGGTGTAACTTTGCGCTCGTGTTTTAGTCCATTACGGATGCCACTAGGCCACGCATTTGACTGGAATTCACACTAGTCGACAACTTACACTTGTGTCCACGGAAACGTTTTGCCATTTGCATTAGTTAATTCATTCATTTTGTAGTGTTTGTTCCTTCTAATTATCCCGGCATGTCATCGGCTATATTTAATAGTATTTTGCTTATCCTGTGCCGTATTTCCATGGTCTAGTGCAGACGGCTGAACTTCACGAGATTGACGCCTTTCACCTTATTTGCAGACAGTGTTGGTTTTGGTGGGGATCTGAAATATAGACATGGGACTTCTGCCGAAGACGGATGTGTCAGAAATATTGCAGTCAAGCTGTAAACTAGCGACACAACACATTCTCCGGACTACATCCTACTACTTACAAAATCCCTGTTCATGGTTTGGGAGCGAGAGATTGAGAGAGAATGCTATTTATTATGGCTCCTACTTATGAATTTTGTCATTGTATTACCAGGGCCTGAAAGGGGAATGAAGAATAACAACACTGAAACCTGTCATAAGTGGTGACCAAGGAGGGTTAAGCAATGGACTAGTTATCCTATGCTGTAGAAATTGAAAGCCACAATAAAATAAGACCACTACACTTCATGGTCCGTGGTCCACCGGGGTCCTTGTGTAGGACAAGGACAAGAATAGCACCACTGCCCCATAGAGAGCACATCGTCGTAAGAGGTGACTGTGTAACATGGTATAACAACAGCCATAGTTACGTGGTTTATTAAGAACTGCATAGATGGCGCCTAACAGGCTGCAGGTTTAATTTGCTCTAGTGTTTGAGTCTATTAAGATGGACTCGCACATCGGTTAACCACCCTTCGCGGCACTTGTCTCAACACAGCGGAATAATAAGCTGCTCATGCCTAGCCCGCTAAGCAGGAAATTCTCCTCCTAGCTACATCCAGCTCATGCCAGAGCTGGAACTTACACAGGGACAGCTGTTTCTGTAGAAATACAGGTTGAATACGACTAAGACACTTTGTGGTAGTAGAGGAGTGGCAAACTAATGACTTCTGAAATTTAGCAAACTAAATTTATTTCAAGGATCTTTAGAACCCATACAGTAAAATTAAAAAAGAAAGGTTCTTATTTATTTGCCGTATTACATATGGGAATATGGTGCTAGGCATAGAGACTCATCGAACTATCCATAAGGGTAAAATGGAGAGACCAGCACAAAGAATACAAGCCAGAAAATGACAGCATAGACGAAATGGGCAGACAAAGATCTTTAGACTCAGAATGGGACATTGTAGACTCATGGCCCACCTCCACAAAATGGGTCTCAGAGACACTGCCACTTGCAATTGTGGAGCACTCAAGCAAACACCAGAACATATTTTGCAGGACTGCCCTACCTATGCAGACCAAAGAGAGGCAGTCTGGCCTGGGGGAGCGATCATGCACGAAAAGCTGTGGGGGACCGGCGAAGACCTGAAACACAGTCTCCTTCGTGAACCTCATCGGACTAGCAGCACAGCATCAGTTGATCGATAGAGAAGATGAAGAGGTGTTAGGCCCATATTTTCTTGACCAGAGAGATGGTCAACATTACCCTGGCCATCTTTACTTCATAGTCTTGTTGTGGTATCAAATATTTTTTAGGTAGGTTCGACCTCAGGAGCCATTAATGCTAGAAAAATATTCTACACCAATTGGGGATCGAACCTAGATCACTCAACTGGAAAGACAGTGCACTAACAACGGTGCTACTTCGGTTCCAGTGACATATAATAGTCTAGTTAATAGCAGAGAGACTGATTTTCATGTGGCAAAATCTCAAATTTGAAATATTCTGCCATTCAAAGTTATTGTGTTATTAGAACGTATCCACCTTAGGCATATCAGTGATTCAACTAGATCCATAACTACCTTATTTTTCCTGAGAACTGGTCATTGCAGACTACTAGAGCATCTATACAAACTAAAGATTTCACACATTGATGAGTGCCAATGTGGAATAAGGGGGGGGGGGGGGGGGGGCACAATCCTGTACACATTCTACAGGAATGCCCACTCTATAGGGAAATGAGATTCCAGACTAGAAGGTTTGACGCTGAGACAAAAAGCTGTGGGGCCACCGCTCCAACCTGATAAAGGCTACAGACTTCATCATGACAACTAGCCTGCGAATATAGCATTGCTAAAGATCCTGATTGCAAAGAAATAAAGCACTACATTCATATAAACCCTTATGAGGTAGAAGATTTATAACTGATGACATAGGGAAACTACAATTCAAACATGCTTTTCGAGTCAAGAATAGAGTAGTCATCTGATATAGAAAGATATTACATGAAAAAATATCCCCAGTATGAGATACTGATCTTATATTGATTTTATCGATAGGGAATGAGATCTAAAATAAAGAAATTCAACATCAAACTGTTTCGAGACGTTGTGGAAGTAGCGATATCACGCAAACATCGTTGTGCTGGAATGTATGACAACAGATGGACACGTAGAATGTTTTGGTGGTCATATGCCTGTACACGTTTATGGTGTCGCCCATCTATGCGATGGCGAGATGGACTAACCAAAGACCTAGGCCCGCATTGGTACAGCACTGTAAAAGATCGGGCCGCATACCGAATTTTGTTGACTTCCTCGCATATAGCACATTTACCGAGCTGACGTCGATGATAATGTGTGAGATACTGAAAATAAAGAAATGATTAACTTGTTTTCCCGGGAACAGAGAAAATAACATTCCCGGGAACAGAGAAAATAACAAAGAATAATCTATCACATGTAGATTCACAATAATAACCTAACATACAGGAGCTACCCTGAATATAGGAAATGACTAGATTAAACAAATAATATTATATAATATTACTATGTATAGCATATACAATTCTTATAATAAAAATGTGAGGACAAAAATCTATGTACAGCATATGTAGGCTGCTGTTAATTTATAATACACAGAAGTTATGTTGTAATCCTGCTAGTGTAAAAGCAAAACTAATTATGTGGATTCTAGGATCAAATATCTGGGGAGCATAGAATAGGTCCACTGTGTTTTCTTACAAATGTAGTACAGGATGACTAAGGAGAGTTGTGTTTGGGGTTAGCATCAACAAAATGATGGAGATACCAATACTAAGGAAAGACGTTGTGCAAGAGAGATAACTATAGTGGTGAACTTATGCTTAATAAGGAGTGAAAAAAAGGGTAAGAAGAACATATAAATGAATGACATAAATGTCAACTTGTATGAGTTACAAATAATTTGTATGATTGTTTTTCATAATTTCTGTCTATGTAAATCATATCGTACAAGTTTTATTTTCCATAAAGAACTTTCTTATTATAAAATATGCATTACATAATATGTAGGTATAATTTTATGATCATATCCCTGACATTTCAAAATAATTGAAAACAAATTTTGAATTCAGTACCGAAGGATCAGCATCACTTAAATCAACTAATCAGATCAATTCAAAATGCACTATCTGATAATTTATTTAACTTGGTGATTTGCATTTGCTACCATAAATAGGTAGATGATATTTTTGTTACACATGTCCATTAGAACCCAGAAGTACGAGGCATGTTCAAATGATTCCGAACTAAAACTGAAACAAGAGAAATTACGTATGATGCGCATGATGACGTCACATCTGGTGTAAATAGCACATACCAACTGTCAATCGAGTTTGCAAAATTTAATTATCCTCCGACTCATAGTTTCCTCGGCAGACTGCTGAAACATGGCGGGTGTGATATGGAATCCATCCAGAGTTTATCAGCGAGCGGTGATTTGGTTTCTAACAGCTGGAGGATGTCGACCAGTTGACATTCATTGCAAAATGCAGGCAGTGTATGGTAACAAAAAGTGTGTCGAAGACAACAGTGTAGAACTGGACAACAATGTTAAAGAAGGACGTGAATTAACGAAAGATCTTCTGAGACCAGGTCAGGCGTATATTGTTGCGTTAACTCGCATCCTTCTTTAAACATCGTTCTCCAGTTCTTCACTGTTGTTTTCTACTTACTTGTGCCACCTTATACCACTATCTGCATTCTGTGATTAATGTCAACTGGTCGACATCCTTCAGCTGCTAGAAACCGAATCACCGCTCGCTGATCAACTCTGGACGGATTCTGTATCCCAATAGCCATGTTTTCAATGGTCTGCTGAGAAGACTATGAGTCGGAGAATAATGAAATTTTGCAAACTGGATTGATGGTTGGTATGTGCTGTTTACACCAGAAGTGACGTCATCATGCGCATCGTACGTATGTTCACTTGGTGCAGTTAGGTCCGGTTTCATTTGAACATGCCTCATAGTTCTCTTTTAGTTGCTAATACTTAGTTAAATACATGTTTTATAGTTATGAAAGTTTCCTTATAAGATGAGCAACATTTTTCTCTCTGTTCCATTCCCCGAAAATGTTTTATAAGCAATTTATAGGCATGTATTTTTTTCATATGCATGTCCCATCTTCCCTAGCTGTTTACATTGATCCCCCTCTGCAATTTTAAAGGTTCTGGTGTATGGCTTTTCACAAGTTGACATGTGCGGAAGTTTGGTTCACTGGCTAGATGCATTGTCTGATGTTAACTACTGATAAAAAGAGCCAAAATAAAAGATAGACTAAAGAGCCTGATAATCACAAGTGTTGAAATGTTTAGCATCTGCAAAAATGAGTCACATAAAAAGACAAAACTAAACAAATAATTTGTGTGTTCACAACCATTTCAAACCATTTTGAATATCACGTGGTCTGTGGCTTGCCACCAAATGCTACAAATGTCACATAATTTTAAAATTACAAACACTGAAAAACTAAAGAAGAAAATGAAGGTAAAACTGACTATTAATGACTAAAACCATCGACACACCGGCTAAATTTACCGCAGGCTTGGTTAAATGCACTGCAGATCAACTAAAATTGTGGTTTTTTTTGCACAGTTGATTAGCCAATTATTTCAATGTGTGACAGAAAAATACAATAAGTTACAAACAATAACTTATACAGCCAAAAATATGTTTGTTATTATGTACACGCAAATAAACAAATTAAACTTCAAATATCATGAATATATCTTGTCTTCCTTTTTCTCCATACAAAGTAAAGAAACCTTTATAAAAGCATATACATGCATTCCTACAGTGTCAATTTCTGTAGCAATTCATTTTAGCATTATGAAGTTGCTAGTTTCATTCAACCGCATTCATGCTGAGTTTTATATTAACTCATTAACTACCGGATTAAATTATGTTTACATTGCTCAACTAGAGGTGTGTTTATAATTTAAACAATTCAACAGATTATTACAAAATTATATATTATTTTAAAGAATAAACGAATGTGCAGTTTAACTAAACTAAATGTACTGGCATATTGATATGATTTTGTAGATATTATAATTATCACGATGTGACTGTGGCAAAAAAACAAACTATAAAAAAAATTATATAAAAATGTCTACTTACAGCTAAATCTTGGTGTTCTAGGGCATTTTATAATTCTCATGTAGTGTATCTAATTATGAGCAGAAATCGTAAGTCATGACCATAAGTGATAAATCTATAAGCCATACCCAGTAGTGAGCGGTTATGAATGAGTTTAAACACTTTGATATTTGTAATCTTTTGTTCCAACAGACTATACACTTTTTGTGCTGCCTGATAAGAATAAAAAGTCAATGTTTTTTTATAAACTACAAATATTTTTTTGTTTGGCGTTAGCCTTATTTCTCTACTATTTCTTAAGGCAGTGTGCGTTGCACCATGTTTTTATTTTTATTTTGTGCCTGTCAGCCTAGTGCATCGCATCTAAATTAGGCATGCATTTAATGTAAGGGTCTGCTTTCTCCTGCATTTTTTAAGGGTTTGCTTCCCCAGGGTAACGGCTGGTGATGTGGTGGGGAGCGAACCCAGCACCTTCGAGTTATGAGCCGTGTCACTTAACCACTATACCACGCTGTCCCCCCCCCCCCTACACATATAATAATTGCCCCAATCATAGACTTTCTATGCTAGCACAATTTCTTTATTTTTAATTGAGTTCTTGCCTTTATCCTCTACACTGAAAATTTCACTGTTTTCTTTTATCCAGACCTTGATAGAGACCTGTTAAGGTTAAAATGTCGGAATACATCTCTTACTGTTTTCATATAAATCTGTGTTTTAATCTTTGGTCAGTGGCAAGACATCATCGAGATGACTGGAGACAGCACAGGATGCAGATCTTTCCTCAGGGTTTACTCCCGAAGCCTTTTGTATAAACAGGTATCATGCAAAGCAGCAGTTGTGTGACATTCAATAGGTTCAGAATGTAGTATGACCCTGACTAAATCTCTATGTTCATAACAAATGGCACGGAAAACTGTAAGTACCAAATAATGTTCCAGATATTCACAAAGTGTTGTCACAGAGTAAAAGTCAAAACCACCCACATAGTGACAGACGCACTATGATTAATCTGGCTTTCCTGAAACCAATAGGAGGCAGCAAAGGTAATCCAGCCAAATTGTGATATCCCAATTTGCCCATTCCAGTGGAAAGAGAAAAAGGAAAAGATTGTCCACACGGCTGAACAGAAAGAGTGGTCTTCATCACACGTGATGGATGAACAACATGTAACTAACTATATTTTCAACTTTTATTACCTTATTTCAAATGCTGTCATTTACTATATTAGCTGATTGCTGTAAACATTTAAGCGATACATCTGGTGATAAAACTACATTTCTGTAGTCCTTAGTGATTTTAATTTGCACTCTCCCCATGACTCCTGTCCATTCATCAGAGCTGGCTAATTGAAATAGTTATATTAATATATTCACATTTTCTTGCACATTAATTCTGATTGAATTTTAAACATGGATTTGATAGAAAAAAATTAAATTAAAAAAAACTTTATGTGACGTGAGAAACTTAATTGCTCTCATTTCAAACATTTTGCCGACACTTTTATACATTTGTAATTTTAGAAAAATAGAAAAAGATGAAATAGTCTAAGACTATTCATCACTTTTTCTTCTATTTACCAGAATTACAAAATATTGAAAAATATTTTTTCTGTGAAAAATATCAGACAGATTCACAAAATTGAAACCTGGATACAAATTTGCAGATAATATTGCTTTATACACATGTAAGGCACAATATGTGAATGCCACTTTTGAGTGGAGTATAAAGGGAATGTTAAAGTTATTTACAAATATAAGATCTAAATCCAAGTTAATTGATGTATAGGTGAGTAAGAAATTTGTTACTTTGGAAAAAATAAAATAACAAATCCATTGTGCTATTTTCAGAAAAAAAAGGGGAATTACAGAATTTTACTTTACAAAAACAATAAAAATAAATTTCGTAACTTTAAAAATAAAAAAAAGTTACTTTTTTAAAATGAAAAGGATTGTTCTATTTAAACAAAAACTAAAAGGAAATGTATTACTAACAAAAGAGTGTTACTAAAAAAAACAAAAGGAATTGACATTTTTTCTTCAAACACAAATGAGAATGTGCTAGTTTAAAAACCAAATGAACTGTGATATCTAAAAATAAAAATAAACTGTGATACTCTTAAAAAATGACATGAATTGTGTTACTTTTAAAAAGAAAAGGAGGTGTGCTACTCTGTAAAACAAAACTACTACATTACTTAAAATAATTGTGTTACTTTAAAAAACCAAATTTAAAAAATAAAATCAATTGTGCTTCTTTCTTTAAAAAACAAAATGAATGGAGTTATAGTATTTAACACTTTAAACAAATAGAAGTGAATTATTTAAAAAAAAATCTATGCTACTTTAAAAGAAATTATTTTACTTTAAACAAAACCAAACATTAAAATAAATTGAGTCATTAAAGAAACACTTGGTATGAACCTGTATTTCTGAAATCAATGCTAGTACATGTTGCAATATAAATAAACTCATTTTGTACACTTTTATTTATCTACTGAAGTAAACGACAATTACATATAAATTGAAATTGATATCATTCTTAGAAATTATCATATAATTTACGTTCAACGTTAAGACATTGTATCTCTTCAGCTCGGTGGCGCTGAGTTCGCCCACTGGAAATCGCAACTGCGGGCTGATCTGTTAGAATTTGCCCATTTAACACTAACATTGGCCATTGGTGCATAGCAACAAAAACTCTTGGTTAGGAAGACAACATTATAGCCAAATATCCAGCATACATTACGCTACCATTTTCTCAAAATGGCATTTGAATAAACATGATTTCAATTTATTGCAAATATTTTTCAGAAATTACTTTGAAAGTTATATATTTTTTTTCTTCAGAAATGATTTTATTATTTGATAAGTTGAATCAGTTCAGAGCATTTGGATTACTTGTGCCTATTCAACACATGCTAGATTCAGACTTTGACTGGGACACATAATGAAAAGATAAATGTAAAGGAATTGACGTACATATCGATGAAATACACAATGTTGCAGATACCAAATATGTTGTTGCTCCAAATTTCACCTGCGCATTAATATTATTTAATGCTTCATACTAATATCTCATCTTTTTTATGAATACTTTATGTCTAAGATACTTTAATTATGTGTCTTATGATGTTTAGGTCATAATTTTAGCTCAATTTGTTCCAATATTTATGAATTTTATTTTGAACAAAAACTTTGACACATGGAATATCACTTTTTTGGGCCAGACAGAAAGACACAAATCTGCAAAATTAGCCCGAACTGAAAATAGTTAAATCATCTGCCTAATATGTACTTAACCTTCAGCGCGGTACATTTTTTATGATGAAAATTGGACCTAATTAATTTCTGATTTTTTTGGCTATGGTAGTCGACTTTTAAAATTTGTAACTTTTCTGTTTGTTTGTAAACAAATATGATTTTCTTGTGTGTAGAGACACAATTGAATAACGAACACGTGGGTTTTATTGTTTTTGTTGTGTGTTTGTTAGTTTCGAGATACAAAAAGATGAAGTTGAAAATTTTTTAACATCTTGGAAAAAATTTGTACTCGACCACTAGGCCTAGTCGCTCCGATAGAAAACCATGGAAACCACAACAATGTATCGATACTGTGTTTACACTATCGACATAACTGTTAGTTTCCAATTTAAACGTAGTTCTTTCATCTAAACATACAAAATAAACAGATCTTCACCTTTCGCAAAAAGTTGGCTTGCTCCAAACGGCGTATACAAAATTAAAACTGTTCAAAAGCCATTTGTAATCGAACATACGATACTTTAACTTGCAAAATGCCGTGTGTATATGGTGACCTATTCAGCATTTTAAAAAAATGACTCTGTTCAGAAAATTTTTTTTTTTCCGCACACCATTTTTGTAGGCCGAGTTGGGACGTAATTGATGCTTGCGGCTTGGTTAACATATCTTCTTGGATAATGTATTCTCTTCATGTAAAACAAAAGTACTGTACAAACTACAATATCGTACTGGCTTTAATACAACGCAATGTTTTTTTCTTAAATACATCCTTTAGAAAGCTGTATTCGTATATGTGTATTTGAACCAACAGTAAATTGTTGCATATGTCCATTTTGTGAGATGTTGACATATGGGAGCAGGAAGTAATGACCTCGTTACGTAAAAAGATAATGACATCAAAGTTCAATTTGTATAATTGGGTTTTATTATATACAAAATAATTTATTTTAAAGTGGAGCTCATTCAGAGCTTTAGGGTTGTATTAGATTTGATGTCTTGGTATATTTGGCCCAATCAGACAGTGTTTCATTTCCATGGGGTTCTAGGATTTCACAAAGATCTCTAAGGCTTTATCGAGTGATCGTGATTGAGCAAAATAAAAGGTGTTCTTTTTTAAAAAAAAACATAACTTCGCAGTTGTGACAGAACAGCCTTGTATACCACAGTACACATTTTTGTTACTTTCTTTTCATTTACCTTGTTTTCTAACGGGATTGCTTTGTTTGTACTGTTTTTGCCCCTAATGAACTAGTATATTCAACATTAGCATGAATTTTAAAATAGGCAATAAGATAGATATTTTTGCAAGTATGTTTAATGCAGTGCAGTTCAATACTCCTACCTGAGTTTAAAAAAAACAAACACATAATGATAAAGTAATCTCTTAGGGATTAAAATGGAGAACAAAAAATTGTTTGAAATATGGAAACTGTGAGGCACATGAATTGAAGGGTAATGTCTTAGGGATTAAAAGGGGACAAAAATAGTTTGAAACATGGAAACTGTGAGGCACTTAAAGGGTATTGTCTTAGGGATTAAAAGGGCACAAAAATAGTTTGAAACATGGAAACTGTGAGGCACTTAAAGGGTATTGTCTTAGGGATTAAAAGGGCACAAAAATAGTTTGAAACATGGAAACTGGCACTTAAAGGGTAATGTGCTATGGATTAAAATAAGAACAAACAAGTAGTTCGAAACATGCATATTATGAGGCACTTATGGGGTAACTTCTCGTATACTAAAATTGGCGTCTGCTTGCATATATAATGAAAACTCTTCTTGGACAAAAAAGAAAAAAATTGAACACAGATAATGCTGACGTAGCCCATGTGAACTATCCAAACTCTGTGGTTGTTTGGGTTGGAGCTCACTTTGTAAGTCCATATCTAGAAGTTAATTAATGAGAATTTCAGATCTGTACTCAAGTCACATGTGCAACAGAATGAATATAAATGCATTCTTATGTTTTGGTCTTACACCATATAAATATAAGTAAAAATAGCAGCATTTATAAATATGCACAAAATATAAATAGATCAACAAATCTGTATAATATTTTATGGCTACTTGAAGAATAATTTCAGCTTAAAAGGCACTTGCTTATGAATAGCAGATAATATAATGAAGAAGTCAAATTTACAAATAGGAAAAATAAGATAATTAACAAAAAAATGTTTTATACTGGCTGATAAAGTAAAGCGTGGCGGAGAGTGTAGCCAAGTTGACAGTGGGCTGGCTCACTACACTGGGATTACAGCATGCCAGGAGTTTGACTTCATGGATGGGCAGACAAAAATCTGGGCCGAGGTTTGTGCCTGATACAGTTGAGCCAGCTGTAAATGGGGGAAAGTATATACAGCAAATAAGGGAACTGGCCTCCCTACCACACATAGGCTGAGGCTTAGTGTCTGAAGAGTTATCTTCATCCCCGACAGCAATTGTTGCCATGGGACTGACCTTTACCTCTAGGTGAACAGTTAACCTTATTCAAATTGCATTGAAATAAAATTAACATTTAGAGTACAAACAAATTCATGCATATTAGGAAAGTTTGCTATATACTAAATAATTTTAACATTCAATTAGCTATTTAACATAATGGTTATTTAATCCATTAAATAAAAAACAAACAAATATTGAATTTAATTAGTTAATTGATCCTTCTATTTCATTGGTAATTAAATCTATCAGTTAAATAATTATTATATTTAAAAGTAATCGCATAAAATTATTTGTTAAATTACCATATTTTTACTTCACTTTATTATTTACAAGTTTTCATAAAAAACATCAAGGTAAAAGCAATGTACCACTGACTACAATCATCATCCTAAACTGCTCAGAAAGCCTCTCTTGTTTCAATACAGCAACAGAATATCATTGTATCCCTTAGCGTCCTTTTAGACATACCTAAAATATGGTCAAATATCCAGTGCACAGCTTTAATTTAATGTAAAGTTATTTGCGTCAGAAATATTTACTAATGTGATGAATTTCTAAACTTGTTGCATTCTGTGCAATGAAATTAGGAATTTAATAGTCGAGAAGTGACTTACTATTTGATGAGGTCAATAATCATGTAACTGGATAACATGTGGATATTGGATACATTTCTAATTCAGACTTTGACTAGGTCACAGAAGAAAATGACAATGGTAATAATATTGATCGAAAAACGCAGAAATATAGCTCACATGGTGAGTACATAAAAAAAAAATTACATCGCATTTTTGCCATTGACATTAATGAAAATACGAATTTATATTTTTATTATGAATGCATCATGTCATCGATAACTTAATTTTCTGTCTTTAGATCACAAATTTAGCTAAATTTGTTTTATATTAATTCATTTTATTTTGAAAAAAAACCCACTAACTTACTTTAACTTACGGAGTTGAGGAACTT